>ML777270.1:642948-710919 GCA_009831015.1 Picea engelmannii
TATATATATATATATATATATATATATATATATATATATATATATATATATATATATATATATAGTTGATATAAAATTATTTTACTTAAGTGGACATTGAAATATTTTATTTACTGCCAACATTGAAATTTTATTTTTTATAATTAATATTTGTTAAAAACAACGTGTCAACTTCATGTTGAACATGAAAGGAATTACACATCTCCTTCATACTGAACTATAGAAAATACCTCTAAACGTAATATACAAAAAAGAATTGAGCATCATCATAATCGTTATACCCTACATAATAACAAACTCCAATAAATAATAACCTTCAAGTTGAAATATTATAAAAATCAAATCATGTTTCCCGTATTGATTTGAGGGACTTTGCTCACATATGACTCATGTTTATGACAAAGTTTGGTGAAGAGTCATTGTCAATTCTATAGTGGAACACCCTTTACTAAAATGTTTGTTTTGTTTTTTACATTAAATTTTATTCGGAATTTGTTAGGTTAGCATAAAAATGCAATATATTTTTACTCCAACATATAAGGATAAAGCTTTAGGAAATTTTTCTTGCTCTTCATTTAATCATAAAAATAAATAGTCCATTATTTTATTTTTTAAATGCATTTAGTAATGTTTTTCATGTTATATATTAAGTATTAGCTCAATTGTTTGAAAGTTACTTTATTTATGCTCAAAGGGGTTTGATTCAATATTGGAAAGCGAGGAGTTTTTTTACCATTGGGCAAGGTTCAATTCCCATGAGGGATTTTTCTAGATTCACGGGGTCACCTTGAGGTAGTGGTCGGATGTGTGGTTGCACCAAGAGAGATTATATTAAATGGTCTTGTGACCCGTGCACACATGAATGGATTAAAGCCCACCCCCATATCCTTCAATTTTTTTATTTTTTTCCTTTCCATAATGAAACCGCTAGTTGCTCAACAATTCATGGTGGCACTAGCTAGGGTTCCCTTCTTGGCGGTCACGCTTGGCATGGTCAACACCTCGTCCTCTATTTTGTGCTCTAGATCGATTGATGTTGTGGTAGATCTTGTTGTTAGTGGTGCTTTTCTCAGTGTTTCTAGCTCAATGGTGGTGTCTCCCATTGTGACGATCACCACCTCCATCCTAGACAACTTTGCTTCACATTTGAATGTAGCCCATGCACATTCAATGGGAACCTGCTCCCCTCCTCCCTCGTTTGGAAATCTAGGTAAGGCCTCTTTTAAAGATGTTGTACATATTTTTTCTAATTGTTTGCTAGTTCAAGAGGATCTAGCTATCTCTATTCTGCTTGGGAAAGATGTTGTGTTTAAGGTAGTTATCTACGGCTCAACTGCACTGATTTTCCATTTCAATGGTCTGTGGTCGCATCTAGTTGACCTACACAAATGAATTTCTGACTTCTAGCAACCTGAGATTAAATAAGAAGCTTGTATTTACCCATGTGCAAAGAGGTTTTTTCATTATGATGTTTGATCTTGTTGAAGACATGGATTTGATTTTAAAGTCAAGTGCCTGATTTTGGGGAAAATCTGGTTTATGCATGAAACCTTAGACTCCTTTCTTTGATCCATTCACATACCTTGTCCTTGGCTTTCCAAATTTTCCTCTGCATTTTTGGAGTTTATCCTCTCTCCAATCCATTGGAAGGGAAATTCTACTACAAAAAGTGAGGAAACAAAAAATTACAGTATCACTACATATGCCTGAATATGTGTGGAAATGGACTTCAACAAAGGGTTTCAGACATAAATGAACCTAACAAATGAAAAATCATCTTGGTCTCAAAAGTTGGATTATGAAAATGTATATTTTCGATGCAGAGTTTGTTTGAAACACAACATATGACAACTCATTGCCCAAAAAGGCTAAGGAGAGCTAGGAAACACCAACATAAGTCAATCTGGTGGTTTGGTGCCAAAAAAAACATCAAATGATTAGTAAGTTTGAGCCAGATGCCTTGGACCTACCCATGGATGAGCCTAAATCAAAACCAAAAGAAATCAGGGATATCCCTTCTAATAAGAAAGATGTGGAACCACGTGATTTTGTGAAAGAGGAAATTATTATTCCCCCAGATTTGGATGATGAAGCATCAAAAGAGCACAATGTGTAATCAAAGGATTCAGTGAAAACGAATCTGCTATTCCCCCATATTTGGGCCAGAAGACAAGTTGGGCGGACTAGGTGGAAGAGGTGGAGACTCTAGAACAATCAAAACCTCCAAATCAAGGCAAGCCAGGATTGGAGGGAGCAACATTAAATTTATTGAAAAGAAAGGAAGTTTGGACTACATTAGTAACTAAGAAAAAACCTTCTTCAACAGCACAATCAACAGTGACAAGATGTCGAACTCATAATCCAATCTAGACATGTATTGTTTTTTTTATTTTGTTATGTAAGCAATTTGTCAAAATTTTCTCATGTAAGAAATTTCAAAATGCAATTAGTTCTTTTACAACCTCCATTAACCTTTTGACGTGTTATAAGCTTCTTTTTGTCACATAAGATAAATGCTCAAACTTGTCAAAAACTCTACAAATCAACATGCTACTTACTTCGACACGACCTCTTTTTGAATGAATGAAAATTTTGTTTCAATTAAAAAATTAATTAAATAAATAATGCTTTTTTTTAAACATTACAAATTTGTATCAAAATATTTGTTTGTTAGTATGAAAATCTAAGTAAATTAATATGACAAAGTTGGGACTGTAATACCCTATAAACATGGACTAAAAATTAATAACATAAATAAATGATTTAAGATTTGTGAAAATAAAAAATGATTTATGAGTTATGATAGTGTTATCGATTTTCTTATTAATATGTTGATGGGTGAAATGCCCATGTGTTCTTGAAAATCTTTGATACATATTGTTATGAAAGCTTTGCAACTTGACACATTGCTAATATTTTTGGGGTTCTCAATATATATAAAAAAATTCACCAAAAAATCAACTTACATGTTTTGAAAGAATGTTTGTCTTAATGATAAATAAAGTATTTACTTGAAATACATAAATGGAAAAACGTTCACTACGCATTTTCCTGGAAAAACTTTCACCGCGAATTTTTCTTTTATGTGTGATGAATGAAGTGTTTACCATGTGATTGAGGTCCTTTGATCGAAGAACAGTGAGATTTTTGAAGGGGTTGCTCTAAGATTCATTGGTTAAAGCGAAAGGCCACTTTATTTTAGTGGGTATAGGTTAATGTATTTAGAAGTGGTCTCTTGTGGTCTATAGAATAATTATGCACGAGACACCACAAGATATTTTATTTTGTTTGTCATTTTGATGCTATAGATCAGGTAGGTTGGTATCATCACGTTTTAAAGGCTTTTTGGGCAGAGTGGGGTAGATGGAAGGCTTTGGGTAGAGTGGGGTAGATGGAAGGGTGCATGAGCATGGTTGGGGTGTGTTGACACTCTTCTCCATGTCCATAAAACAAAATTAAAGGTCAGTTTCATATATATATATATATATATATATATATATATAATGATATAATAGTTGATTGATATAATAGTTGTTTGACTATGGTATTGATATTTATATTTGTTTGATTGTATTTGCTATATAGGATGTGTTATGTAAATATATGTATATGATAATACACTATCCAATACATTGTATTGGATATTTTGAACTATTTTTTTTTAATTTAAAATATTTATTTGTTTTAATTTCTTTTTAAATTATAAAATATTTATTTGTTTTAATTTCTTTTTTAATTACAAGTATAAAACTTCTTGTATTAAATGTGTATTTTTAACGTTGATAAATCGTAAAGGGATTTTAGAACAAAATTTTGATTAACTCATTATAAAAGGTAAAGACTTTGTGTGAGGATAATTGAGTATATACTTTCACAATACGACATTATCAAAAATTTGAGATACAAGTGATAAATTAGATTTGATTTTAAGTTATTAGGATAATTGGGTTTTTTTTAGTAAAACAACATTGATAGTTAGCTTAAGATGTTAGCTTAATTGTTTAATGTTAATGTTGTTGGGCATTTGATTAGTGATCCGAATTTTATGAGCAGAATGAAATGAATACATATCTATATTATTAACAGAAAGATTTAATGAACAATAACAGAGATACAATAAAATTTGGCTTCTATTAATAAAGAAATATGCTAAAATTGTAAAATGTAGACTGAAACAAGCTTGCTAGAATGGTGGCGGCTTATCTATGAGAAGAGATGTGACGGATGCACCCATTCGCAAGAAGATGATTACAATGAGGCTCTAAAAGTCTTTTTACAATAAACATGAATGCCAAAACCCTAAACATCCAAAAACCTAACCCTAGGAGATGAAGCGCCAAGAGTCACGTGGGCCATGTTGGGGTAAGTTGGTACATCGATTTCTCGGGGTTGTAACTTTTGCATATGATCTTCGCTTTAAGTGACGATAGGTCGTTGGTAATCTAGATGGATGTCAGTGTCCTCCCACCTATTCCAACTGGCTCATTTTAACAGTTTTCCAATTTGGCATTTTTTTCCTTGTTTTCGGGTCCCTGACTTCCAGGGCCGTTTTGAGGCCCTAAACAACGTTTTTAGGGCTCACCACAATTAGATTATCGATAGAGTTGCAGTCCGACGACAACATGTGTATTCCTTGGATAGACCTTTCCAACGGGCTATCGTGCGCCTAAAACAAAGATCGTATGCAAAAGTTACAACCCCGGGAAGTTGATGTACCAACTTACCCAAACGGGGCCCACATGACTTTTGGCGCTTTATCTCGTAGGGTTAGGTTTTTGGGTGTCTAGGGTTTTTGACATTCCTATTTATTGTAAAAAGGCCTTCAAAACCTCATTGTAATCATCTTCTCGCGAATGACCGCAGTCGTCACATCTCTTCTCAGAGATAAGCTGCCACCATTCTAGCAAACTTGTTTTCCACTGCATTTTACAGTTTCAACTTATTTCCTTATTGAATAGAAACCAATTTTACTGTATATATGTTATTCTATGTTAAGAATCTTTTGATAATAATCTGTATTCATTTCGTTCTGCTCATAAAATCCAGATCAGTGGTATCAGAGCGGTCTGCTCCTTGTCATTCTTAAGGCATGTCCCCAACGAGGTCAGGGTACAAAGAATTGGGTCTCGAGCTTGTTTCTCTTGAGGACAAAAGATCTTGCACGCCCAAGTGACCTCTCATGGCGGGAGAAAAGAAAGACGACAAGATAGGAGATCCCTTCAAAATGTTTCTCAAGGAATCCCTCACGCAACAGAGGAACAAGATGATGGATAGTTTTGCGCAAATCCTTCGGTGGCTACCGACAAGTGATGCATCTTCCTCAAACAAAGGCACTGCCCCCTTCAAGGTACAAATCAACTTCGATACTCCTGTATTTGAAGGTTAGATAGATGTCGATGTTGTAGACAAATGGTTGAATATGCTAGAAGAGTATTTCTCCGTCCATGACTTCTCGAATAGAGAAAAGATTACTTTTTCACTCCTTAAAGTCATTCCCCGTGTCAAAGATGGTGGGAAACTTTCTGTGAGCATAAGAAAACAAAGGAACCCTCATTATTTATAGTCACGGTCACCTGGGAGTCCTTCAGGGATATTATTAAGGAACAATACTACCTTGTTGGAGGTTATGATGACTTGTACTCAAAATGGACCACACTGCGACAGGAAAGAGACCAAGCAATGCCCGAGTTCATGAATGACATTCTCATTTACAACAAGACTTGGGCATAACACTTGAGAATGAGAATGTCATCCAGATAGCTTCAATTGGAGCATGAGATGAGTCGACTGAGGTGATCGCAAGTGGTAGTGCAACATCTATGGGACCTAATGGTTGGAATCCCAACCCCACCTGAAAGGGGTTGTGTCTAGTTGAGCTTTGTAGTGCTCGGTTGTAGCTATGTTGGACATAGGGAAGACTCTCATCCCATGTGCGACAGTGCTTGGAATTATACATGCGTAGGATATGCATAATCATTCTATTTACGACCTCAGTTTGGCTATCTGTCTTGGGGTGGAAGGACATAGATTTGGTGAGCTTGGTGTCCAACAATGACCAGAGGCTCGACCAGAATGTACTGAGAAATCGACTATCCCGATCTGAGACAATGGTTTGTGGGATTTCAAAATGTACCTAGACTCGTTCAAAGAAGAGCTTGGCAGTGGCCTCTGTTGTGATGCTCTTCTTGCAGGCGACCATAATCGCCATCTTAGAAAAGCGATCAACAACCACAAAAACACAATCATTTCCCCTCTTGGTGGACGGGAGGCCCGACATGTAGTCTCCATTGAGATGGATTCCCATGGCCTATCAGGAGTAGTCAGAGGGGTGTACAGGCCCTATTTGTTAGTGGTCGATTTGGCAATAGCACAGGGAGTGTAGGACCTGATATACTTCATGACCTCCTGTCGATGTTTTGGCCAATAGAAATGTTTCTGCAACATTTCCATTGTCTTTTCGATGCCGAAGTGTCCTGCCACCTGACTGTAGTGGGATTCCCATATCAGCTTCACTTGCTTACTTGATGGAACGCAGATATGGCTCAGACGACACAACAACCCATCCCGAAGATGGAAATTAGTGGCAATTGCATTTGCACCCAACATTTGGTAGGTGGTGGTGAAGTCTGGGTCCGTCTCATAGAGTTGGGGCCATCTATAGGTCTCATGGCCGCAAGAGTCTAGCACCATTGTGAGTGTTGTGAATGGTGTTCTACTGAGGCAATCAACGACTTGGTTGGTGCTTCATGTTTTATACTTGATGTTGAGGTGGAATTGTTGCAAGTATGTGGACTACTTCTGATGGCGGTCATTCTGTAATTTGCCTTGTGTCTGCATGAACTACAGTGGCTTATGATCAGTGTGGATGACTGTCTCCTTCTCAAGAATGTAATGTCTCCACTGGTGGCAGGCTTGCATAATGGAGTACATTTATTTGTCGTAAGTAGGGTACTTATGGACAACATCCGATAGTGTCTCATTATGATAGGCCACAGGGTGGCCGTGTTGAGTGAGAACGACACCCACGACATAGTCGGAAGCATCTGTCTCAATCTCAAAGGGATGTTGCAGGTTTGGTAGTGAAAGTACTGGGGTTGAGCACAAGCGCTACTTCAAATCATCGAATGCTTGTTGTTGGGACCGACCCCACACAAATTTCGTCGTAGTAACACCCCTGGTTACTTGGCTGAGGGCCCATGCAATATGGGAGAATCCCAACACGAACCTGTGGTAGAAATTGGCAAGGCCCAAGAAGATCTGAAGCTCAGTGAGTGTGGTTGGGACTGGTCAGTAACAGATGGCTTGGATCTTGGTTGGATCCACATGTACACCATGTTGATCAATGATGTAACCCAGGTAATGGACCATGTCCATGGTGAAGGAACATTTTTCCAAGTTGGCGTATAGCTTGTGTTGTCGCAGGGTGTGCAGAACCTGCTAAATATGCTGCAAGTGTTATGGCCAAGTCTTGTTGTAAATGAGAATGTCATCCAGATACACCACAACCCCTTTCAGGTGGGGTTGAGATTCCAACCATTAGGTCCCATAGATGTTTCACTACCACTTGTGATCACCTCAGTCGACTCATCTCCTGCTCCAATTGAAGCTAACAAAGACACCCGGTTCATTGAGCGGATCCAGCACATCCGCCAACAGGTTCATGATATCCTACAAAAGTCCAATGACAAGTACAAGCAACGCCATGATCAACACTGGATGCCACATAAGTTTCAGGCGACCGACAAAGTTTGGTTGCACTTGCAGAAAGAACGCCTTATAGGAGCCCATCAAAAGCTTATCCCACTCTGTTATGGGTCATACACCATCACCAAGGATGTGGGTGATAATGATTTTGAGCTCAACATTCCTCTTTTCCTTGGCCTACACCCAATGTTCAACGTGGATCTCCTTCAACCTTATTTTCCACCATTATTGGACACCTCAGAGATAGCAAAACAAATGACACCAACAGAGATCAACCCCGACTGCATACAACATGAATCGAGTGATCGGATTGTGGACAAATAAGTCAAGGGCACTCGCCAACAAAGGATCCATCTTTATCGAGTTGTCAAACAGGGCAACTCCTACACCAAGGCAAATGGCTCACCTGGGGCCAAATTCAATAGAAATTTCCTTATCTAATGGGGGCACTCAACACAATGGAGACCATTACTTCCTAAGGGGGGAGGATTGATCTAGATGGTTTTTTGTGGCCTTCCACCTATTCCAACTGGCTCATTTTTGCAGGTTTTTCCTAGTTTTCGAGTCCCCGACTTCCGGGGCCGTTTCAAGGCCCTGAACAACGTTTTTAGGGCTCTCCACAATCAAGCTTTAAAATGAGTTAGAGTCTAATAGAAATATGTGTATTCCTCGGATAGACCTTTCCAACGGGCTATCGTGCGCCTAAAACATAGATCGTATGCAAAAGTTACGACCTCGGGAAGTTGATGTACTAACTTACCCAAACAAGGCCCACGTGACTTTTGGCGCTTCATCTCCTAGGGTTAGGTTTTTGGATGTCTATGGTTTTTTACATTCATGTTTATTATAAAAAGGCCTTCAGAGCCTCATTGTAATCATCTTCTTGTGAATGAGCACAACCGTCACATATCTTCTCAAAGATAAGCTGCCACCATTCTGGTAAGCTTGTTTTCCGTTGCATTTTACAGTTTTAACTTATTTCCTTATTGAATAGAAACCAATTTTTAGCCTTAGTGGGCCTAATGGTTAAGAACATGTGTTTCCTATTAAGAGGTCACAAGTTCAAATCCAGAGGGGGGTTAGGGTATGTATACCTCTATAGACTTTACCAGTCAAATCGTTGGGCGGAAGGGGGGTCCCTTGTCCCACAAACAAGGGGGTCTCATACACCAATTTGGTGTGGCTTGGTCGTGACCTTAAAAATAGATTATTATTATTATTGTTGTTGTATATCTGTTATTTTGTGTTAAGCATCTTTTGATAATAATATGTATTAATTTTGTTCTACTCATAAAATCTGGATCAGTTGGAAAGGTCTATCTGAGGACTACACATTATGTCATCAAACTCCAACCATGTCTACAATTTGATTGTGGTGAGCCCTAAAAATGTTGTTTAGGGCCTCAAAACAGCCTCAAAAGTTCAGGACCCGAAAACTAGGAAAAAACTGCCAATATGAGCGAGTTGGAATAGGTGGGTGGCCGCCGATATCCACCTGGATCAATCCTCCCCCCTTAGGAAGCAATGGTCTCCATTGCGTTGAGTTCCCCATCAAATGAGAAAATTTCTGTTGAATTTGGCCTCGGGTGAGCCACTTTCCTTGGTGCAGGAGCTGTCATGCTTTGAAAACCCGATAAAGTTGGATCCTCTACTGGCGAGTGCCCTTGACCTGTGTGTCCACGATCTGATCAGTGGATTCTTGTTCCATGCAGTCAGGGTTGAGCTTTGTTGGTGTCAATTGTTATGCTATCTTTGAGGTGTCCAATAATGGTGGAAAATATGGCCAAAGAAGATCCACATTGAACACTAGGTGCAAGCCAAGGAAGGGGGGAATGTTGAGCTCAAAATCATTGTCACCCATATCCTTGGTGATGGTGTAAAGTCCATAGCGAAGTGGACGAAGCTTTTGATGGAGCCTGAAAAGGCGTTCTTTCTGCAAGTACAACCAAACTTTGTCTCCCACTGATCCAGATTTTATGAGCATAATGAAATGAATACATATTATTAACAGGTGCTTAACACAAAATAACAAAGATACAATAAAATTGGTTTTCTATTCAATAAGTAAAAGTTGAAACTGTAAAATGCAGCGGAAACAAGCTTGCCGAAATGGTGGCGGCTTATCTCTGAGAAGAGATGTGATGGCTCCGCTCATTTGCAAGAAGATGATTACAGTGAGGCTTTGAAGTCATTTTTACAATAAACCCGAATTCCAAAAACCCTAGACATCCAAAAACCTAACGTAGCGCCAAAAGTCATGTGGGCCCCGTCTGGGTAAGTTAGTACATCAACTTCTCGGGGTCGTAACTTTTGCATACGATCTTCGTTTTAGGCGTATGATAGCTAGTTGCAAAGGTATCGTTGAGGAGATTCATTTCAAGGGATAAATCATGCCTTTGGCTATCATTGAGAAGATCGATGCCAAAAAACATTCATTTAGGACCTCAAAATGGCCCCAGAAGTTAAAACTGCTAAAAATAGTAAATTGCCAAAATTGTCAGAAAACTGTTTTGAGCCAGTTGGAAAAGGTAGGTGGCCACCGATATCCACCTGGATCAATCCTCCCTCCTTAGGAAGAAATGGTCTCCATTGCGTTGAGTTCCCCCATTAGATGAGGAAATTTCTGTTGAATTTGGCCCGGGTGAGCCACTTTCCTTGGTGCAGGAGCTGACCTACTTTGACGACTCGATAAAGATGGATCCTTTGCTATCGCGTGCCCTTGATCTGTGTGTCCACAATCTGATCATTGGATGCCTATTGTATGCAGTCGGGGTTGAGCTCTGTTGGTGTCAATTTCTCTGCTACGTCTGAGGTGTCTAATAATGGTGGGAAATAAGGGCGAAGGAGATCCACGTTGAACACTGGGTGCAGGCCAAGGAAAGGAGGAATGTTGAGCTCAAAAGCATTATCCCCCATGACCTTAGTGATGGTGTACGAACCATAACGGAGTGGGCGAAGTTTCTGATGGGGTCCTATAAGGTGTTCTTTCTGAAAGTGCAACCAAAATTTGTCGCCCACCTAAAACTTATGTGGCACCCGATGTTGATCATGGCGCTGCTTGTACTTGTCATTAGAATTCTGTAAGATATCCTGAACCTGTTGTCTGATGTATTGGATCCGCTCAATGAATCGGGTGGCTTTGTCAACTTCATTTGGAGCAGGAGATGAGTCGGTCGAGGTGACCGCAAGGGGAAGTGCAACATCTATGGGACCCAATGGTTGGAATCCCAACCTCACCTGAAAGGGGATGTGGTCGGTTGAGCTATGCAGGGCTCAGTTGTAGCTATGTTGAACATAGGGAAGGCTCTCATCCCATGTTCGAGGGCTCTTTTAATTATACATGCGAAGAATATGCACAATCATTCGATTTACGACCTCAGTTTGGCCATCTGTCTGGGGGTGGAAGGTTGTGGATTTGGCGAGCTTGGTGTCCAACAGTGACCAGAGGCTCGACCAGAATGTGATGAGAAATCGACTGTCCTGATCTGAGACAATGGTTTGTGGGATTCCAAAATGTACCCAAACTCGTTCAAAGAAGAGCTTGTCAGTGGCCTCTGTTGTGATGTTCTTCTTGCAGGCAACTGGAATCGTCATCTTAGAAAAGCGATCAACAAGCACAAAACACAGTCATTTCCTTACTTGATGGATGGGAGGCCCGACATGTAGTCCATTGAGATGGATTCCCATGGCCTGTCAGGAGTAGGAAGAGGGGTGTACATGCTCTATTTCTTAGTGGTCGATTTGGCAATATCGCAGGCAGTGCAAGACTTGATATACTTGTTGACCTCTTATCGAAGTTTCGGTCAATAGAAATGTTTCTGTAGCATCGCCACTGTCTTTTTGATGTCGAAGTGTCCTGCCACCCCACTATAGTGGGCTTCCCAGATCATCTTCGCTCACTCGCTGGATGGAATACATATATGGTCTAGACGACACAACAATCCATCCTGAAAATGGAAATTATCGACAACTGCATTTGCACCCAACATTTGGTAGGTGGTGGTGAAGTCTGGGTCTGTCTCATAGAGTTGGGGCCATCTAGAGGTCTCATGGCCACAAGAGTCTAGCACCGTGGTGAGTGTCGTGACTGGAGATCTGTTGAGGCAATCAACGACGCGATTGGTGCTTCATGTTTTATACTTGATGTTGAGGTGGAATTGCTGCAAGTATGTGGACCACTTTTGATGGTGATCATTCTACAATTTTCCTTGTGTTTGCATGAACTGTAGTGGCTTATGATTAGTGTGGACTATTGTATCCTTCCCAAGAATGTAATGTCTCCACTGGCGACAGGCTTGCACAATGGAGTACATTTCTTTGTCATAAGTAGGGTACTTATGGACAACATCTGATAGTGTCTCACTATGATAGGCCATGGGGTGGCTGTGCTGAGTGAGAATGACGCCCATCGCATAGTCTGAAGCATCTATCTCAATATCAAAGGGCTGATGCAGGTCTAGTAGTGAAAGTACTAGGGCTGAGCACAAGCGCTGCTTCAAGTCGTCGAACGCTTATCGTTGGGACCGGCCCCACACAAATTTCTCCTTACCACCACCCCTGGTTATTTGGATGAGGGACCATGCAATATGGGAGAATCCCAACATGAACCTTCGGTAGAAATTGGCAAGGCCCAAGGCTCCGAAGCTCAGTGAGTGTGGTTGGGGCTGACCAATCATAGATGACTTGGATCTTGGCTGGATCCACATGTACACTATGCTGATCAATTATGTAGCCCAGGTAATGGACTCTGTCCATGTCGAAGGAGCATTTTTCCAAGTTGGCATATAGCTTGTGTTGCCGCATGGTGTGCAGAACCTGCTGAATATGATACAAGTGTTCGACCCAAGTCTTGTTGTAAATGAGAATCTCATCCAGATACACCACTATAAAAGTATTGGTGAATGGTCGCATGATATCGTCCATCATCCTCATGAAAGTGGCTGGAGAATTTGTCAAACCAAAGGGCATGACCAACCATTCAAAAAGGCCTTCCTTTGACTTGAAGGTAGTTTTCCATACATCTCTCTATTCTATCGGGACTCGGTGGTAGCTAGACTTCAGATCAATCTTATTAAAGTAATTGGCCCCCATGAGTTGATCAAGGAGGTCGTCGATTCGGGGAATCGGGTATTGGTTTCTGACTGTGATTTTATTCAGAGCCCAATAATCAATGCAGAGTCGCCAGGTTCCATCTTTCTTCTGTACCGACACAATTGGGCTCCCGCAAGGTGATGAGCTGGGATGAATGTGCCCCTTGTGGAGAAGTTCTTGGATCTGTCGCTTGATCTCCTCATTCTCTAACAAAGAGCGGTGATAGACTGGCCCATTGGGCAATGGTGCACCGGGGGTCAGATCGATGGGGTGCTTGACCTAGCAGTGCAGAGGTGCTCCGGTAGGTGAGGAGAAGATATCTGAGTATTCTTCCACGACCTTATCAATTTGCTTCTGCTGTGTGAAGAGGTTGGCCGCAGAGACCCTGGATGTGGCTGTGATCTTTCGCTTATTCTAAGAGAGAATTACGAAGAAGACAAACTTCCCCGTCTGAGAGATGAACTTCCTGTATTGCTTAGCAGAGATTAAGGAAATGACACTAGGTGGGACTGCCTCGGGTATCTTGTACAATTTCCTATTCAAAGTAATAATAACACTACGAGGTCTAGACTCATATACAACATTTTGTTTCCAAAAATAAGGTTGGCCCAAAAGAACATCACAAAATTCGAGATGAGAAACATCACACAATACCTCGTCTTTGAAGGGCTTGATGTCGTACGACAGTCGATACCGTTGGCTGACACTAAGATCGCTTCCTTGGCAGATCCATCCAATGGTGTAGGGTTGTGGGTGCGGTGTTGTCAACAGGGTCAGCTGCTTGACGACCTCTGCTGATATGAGGTTCTTCGGGCTACCACTATCCACGATGAAGTGCAACAAGGTGCCTTTTACCCACCTGTATGAGTGGAAGAGGCGTTCTCCTTCTTCTGGCTCGTTTGGTTCACCAGGCTGGAGCTTGGTGGTAGTAATGGTGGAACTGGGTTCTGCGTCAATGATATGTCTTCCCCTTTTTAGTTCTGGCTCAGAGTCTGAACCTGCATCCGATTCAAAGGCTTTCACTTCGGCCACCAACGATTGCTTTGAGCAACAGTCAGCAGTGTTATGCCAAGGGCTCTTATGGAAGTCGCACCACTTCCCGGTATCTTTCTTTGTCTTTTCGGTGTCCTTTGCTTGCAGCGTGGACTGGTTGTCTTGATACTGTCCATCTTTGCTCTTTCCTTTGTTCTATGGGTTGGGGCTGCCCTTTCCTGGATTTTGTTGTGCGGGGTTCCTAGACCCAAATTGTCGCGTCTTTTGTTTGAGCTTCTGCTCGATTTTGACAGTATATCGGTAGGCTGCGCCCAAGGATGAGATGTCCAAAAATTCCATTTCGGTATGGATGTATCTATGTAGAGTGTCATGATACTTGAGCATCATATGTCACTTTGAATCTTTGATACCTAGCTTGGTGCGCAAGGTATGAAAGATATTTGTGAAATCTGGCACTGCTTGGTCTCTTTCTTGCCACAATGTGATCCATTTGGTATACAAGTCGTCATAAACTCCGACAGGGTAGTATTGTTCCTTAATAGCATCCCTAAAGGATTCCCAGGTGGTCGTGACTGTAAATAATGAGGGTTCCTCTATTTCCTTTTTCTCACAGAAAGTTTCCCACCAATCTTTGACACGGGGAACGACTTTGAGGAGCGCAAAAGTAATCTTTTCTCTATTCGAAAAGTTATGGACAGAAAAATACCCTTCTAGTAGATTCAACCACTTGTCTACAACATCTGCATCTATATGAACTTCAAGTATAGGAACATTGAAGTTTATTTGTACCTTGAAGGGGGTGGCGCCTTCACTCGAAGAAGATGCGTCGTCTGTTGGTAGCTGTCGAAGGATTTGTGCGAAACTATCCATCATCTCGTTCCTTTGTTGTGTGAGGGATTCCTCAATCAACAGTTTGAAAGGATCTCCTGTCCCATCATCTTTCTTTTCTCTTGCCACGAGAGGTCTCTTGGGCATGCGAGAGCTTTTGTACTCAAGAGAAACAAGCTCAAGACCCAACTCTTTGTACTCCGACCTCGTTGGGGACATGCATTAAGACGACAAGGAGCAGACCGCTCTGATACCACTGATCTAGATTTTATGAGTAGAAAGAAATGAATACAGATTATTAATAGGTGCTTAACACAAAATAACAGAGATACAGTAAAACTGGTTTTCTATTCAATAAGGAAATAAGTTGAAACTGTAAAATGCAGCGGCAACAAGCTTGCTAGAATGGTGGCGGCTTATCTTTGAGAAGAGATGTGACGACTGCACTCATTCGCAAGAAGATGATTACAATGAGGCTCTGAAGGCCTTTTTACAATAAACCGGAATGCCAAAAACCCTAGACATCCAAAAACCTAACCCTAGGAGATGAAGCGCCAAAAGTCATGTGGGCCTCGTCTGGGTAAGTTAGTACATCAACTTCCTGGGGTTGTAACTTTTGCATACGATATCCGTTTTAGGCGTATGATAGCCCGTTGGAAAGGTATCTTCAAGGAGATTCATTTTGAGGGCTCAATCATGCCTTTAGATATAATTGAGAAGCTTGATCCTGAAAATCCTTCATTTAGGCCCTCAAAATGGCCCCGAAAGTTAAAACTGCTAAAAATAGTAAATTGCCAAAATTGTCATAAAACTGTTTTGAGCCAGTTGGAAAAGGTGGGTGGCCACCGATATCCACTTGGATCACCCACTTGAAACTTGTGTGGCACCCGATGTTGATCATGGCACTCCTTATACTTGACATTATATTTCTATAAAATATCTTGAACCTGTTGGCATATGTGCTGGATCCACTCAATGCACTGGGTGGCTTTGACAACTTCAATTTGAGCATGGGACAAGGCTTCCTGAGTGACTGCAAGGGGTAGTACAACATCCATGGGACCCAATGGTTGAAATCCCAACCCCACCTGAAAGGGGTGTTGTCTACTAAAGTTATGTATGGCTCTTTTGTAGCTATGTTAAACATAGGGAAGACTCTCATCCCGTGTGCGGGGGTGCTTGGAATTGTACATGCGCAGGATATGCACGATCATCCGGTTGATGACCTCGGTTTGGCCATCCGTCTAGGGGGGAAGGCAATGGATTTGGTAAGCTTGGTGTCCAGCAATCACGAGAGGCTCGACTAGAATATGTTGAGGAACCGGTTGTCTCGATATGAGATAATGGTTTGTGGTATCCCAAAATGTACCTACACTCATTCAAAGAAGAGCTTGGCAGTGGCCTCCACTGCGATTCTCTTCTTGCAGGCGGCTAGAATTGCCATCTTGGAAAAGCGATCAACAACCGCAAAAACACAGTCATTTCCCCGCTTGGTGGATGGAAGGCCCGACATGTAGTCCATTGAGATGGATTCCCATGACCTGTCAGGAGTAGGTAGAGGGGTGTATAAGCCTTGTTTCTTAATAGTCAGTTTGGCAATAACACAGGTACTGCAGGACCTGATATACTTTTTGACATCCTATCGAAGTTTTAACCAGTAGAAATGTTGTTGCAGTAATGCCACTGTCTTTTCTACGCTGAAGTGTCCCGCCACCCAACTGTAGTGGGCTTCCCAAATCAACTTCTCTCGCTTGCTTGATGGAACACAAAGATGGCCCAGATGGCACTACAACCCGTCCTAAAGATGGAAATTAGTGACAGTTGTGTTTGCGCCCAACATTTGGTAGGTGGTGGAAAAGTCAAGATATTTCTCATAGAGTTGGGGCCATCTCGAGGTCTTGTGGCCTCAAGAGTATATCATCATGGTGAGTGTCGCAAGTGGAGGTTGACTAAGAAAATCAATGACACGGTTAGTCCATCCCGTCTTATACTTGATGTTGAGGTGGAACTGTTGCAAGTATGTAGATCACTTCTGATGGCAGTCATTCTACAATTTGTCTTGTGTGTGCATGAACTGCAACAACTTATGATCAATGTGGATGATTGTCTCCTTACTGAGAATGTAATGCCTCCACTAGTGGTAGGATTGCATAATGAAGTACATTTCCTTGTTGTAAGTAGGGTACTTATGAATGACATCTCATAGTGTCTCACTATGGTAGGCCACAAGGTGGTCATGCCGAGTGAGAAATGCACCCACGACATAGTTTGAAGCATATGTCTTGATCTCAAAGGGTTGTTGCAGGTCGTTGTTGACCCAAAAATCTGTTCTGGGCTCAACATGGTGTTTTACACAATCACTTCTCCTCAAACGTCCCTTGGTGCTATGGTTCCAGTTGAAGAAAATGGTGGGGGTCATAGTTACTATGGCCTTTGCCCTTGAAAGAGTATCAGTTGGCTACCTTCAGAGAGTTTTAAACCTTCCCACAACATTTCTTCCTCATGTTAAGGTAGTTAGGTTCAAGTTTCATGAGCTAAACACACACTTTACATGAATTTTAACATCGACCCCCTTCGCCTATCACTAGGCGGGTCCCTTGGGGATTGGGTCCTTTTGAAAAGTATAAGATGAAATCTGGTCATAATTCAGGAAATGCAATGCTTCCATGTTGTAGGGATCAGGACAATTTTTCCAACGGGCTATCATGAGCCTGATTCCGGGTCCGTATGACCCCGTACAGAGGACACAAAGTTAGCGTCACCCGAATGGATGAAACCAATAACTGTGACTTCCTAATCTGATTCTATTCATATTCTTGTCTCAAAAAGAAAATCAAACCAATACATGGTGTATGGAAGTGTGAGACCTTTCCAACAATATATATTGTGCTTGGTTTCAACCCCTGGTTGGTAAAAACGAGCTTTCACAAGTTCATGACCAATTTTGGACACCAAATTGGTTACAGTTCTTCGGGGTTTAAAACTGGTGAGTAAAGAGTTATAAATCATATATTAATTAATTCCACACTGTAATAGACTCAGATACCTTTCCAACGGCTTCTCATTTTCCTCATTCCAACCTTGGATGGCCTGGTTAGAGCTGTCACAAGTTGATCAATTATTTCGGGCAAAGCGGGGCTACCAACTCACATGGTAGGGTTTCTTGATAGCTAAAACAACCATTAATGGCCCCAACACACAAATATAGGGTCACCTTGTCGAATTACTCGTCGATACATTTCCGACGATATCTCATTTTCCTCAATTGGATATCGTATGGCGATTTGGCACCTTTCGCAAAATTGGGTGTCATGTGGGCCCACCAGCAAGTCGGGGGTCTTAAGCGGCCACTGTCCCAGGCCGAATTTGAGGCTTGAGGTGGAATGATCTCAGATTGGTGATGGCATATTCCCGACAAGCTCGTTGAGACCTTTCCAATGACGTGCACTGCCTCAAATTCTGACTCTGTCCCACCGGGCAACATTTTTGGGCTAAGTCAGTAGTAGCAGGGTCAAAGTCAAAGTAAAACTTTGACTTGCACATTTTCCAAGAAATATTAAAAAAATAATTGGAAAGTTTTATTAAGAAATTTCAGAAAGTTGGAAAATGGAGGAGAAGGCACGTACCCTCATGCAATTTTTGAGAAATTTGTTTTTTTTTGCAAAATTGGAAAATTCAAAACCCCCCTCTCCCCTCTCTTAAGCCATTTTGACATTTTGGCCAAGGTGGGGGGGGAGCTCTGCAACATGAATCCATGGCAGCAGAGGGAGGTTTTTATGGAAGCAGTTGCAACTCTGCAGTGGGCAGATAGCCTCCATGCAACAATCTTCAAACAATGAATCAGGTAACTCATCAATCCCAGTTAAAAAAACCAAGGAAAATTTGTTGGTTATGATGTAATCTTGCATAAAAAATTATGTTTTTGCCTTCAAATTGGTATTGCTCTGCCTGGTTCAGTTGTGGTGTTGCTTGTTTAGTTTTCTTGCTGGTTTTTGAGTTCAGGTTTATGTGTATGGAAAAGATGCAAAGGAGAGGGGATTCACTTGGGCACCAGGCCCAAGCCTCCATGGCTCCTTTAGACTTTTAAATTCTAAGTTATTTGTTGAATATGCAGGCCTGGGCATGTCATTGGAAAGCCTTGGGCTTTGAATCCTATCCATATCCCTTCTCCTTTGCCCCAAAAATCCAATAATTTCTTAGAAACTCAAAAAATTGGGGAGGGGGTTTGAACCCATGACCTCCTGTTCTAAAAAAAAAACTATGTAAAAAAAACCCACTCTTTGCAAAGTTTGAAATTTTAATTTTTTGGGGTGGCTGGCCACCCATCCACCACCTGGGCGCCACCACCACCCCCTCACCACCTCTACAACAACCTCTTCTTGGCCCTCTCCCCAAGCACCATCCAACCACCATGCACAACTCCACTCCTCCATTCTCCCCGTCCCCACTCGCTTTCCCATACCTCCTCTCCTTTCCTCTGCCCATGTGCACCAACACCACTTCCAATAGAATGTGCCCTCCACCTCCCATTTCCCCAAGTGCCCTCACCTCAGAACCCCTATCCCTCTTCCCTGACCCCTTCTCCTCCTACGTGCGGCCACCCCCGACCTCCTCCAGCTCGCCCTCCATGCCTGTGCTCTCCCCAAACCCTGACCCCTTCCACTTTTGATAGCACACACCCTCCTCCTCCATTTCACCTGCTCTCCCTCCTCCAGCTCGTGTCCATTCCCCTCCCCCCAACTCCCTCTACCCCCATTTTCCACGCGCGCCCAACCTGCCTCCACTCCCTCCTACGCCTGCGCCCTCCTCTCCACCACTCCACACGACCACCTCTCCACCCAGCACTACCACCTCCTCCAATACCCCGTGGGATCCTTTTCACTTCCGACCTAGTTGTATGGTGACCAGGGGCAGATGGGTGGGGGTTTTAAAATTTAAATTTAAATATAATTTTCTTCATAGTTTTAATATATGGTTGAAATTTATGTTTAAATTTTTAAATTTTATTGATTTTTAAATTGTGTTTTATTTTTTTATATATATGAAATATATATAAGTATATATTGTTATATATGTTAAAAAATAAGATTTATTTAAATTTATAATAAGATTTTAATTTTTTTTAATAAATTTATTTATATGTTTAGACTATGTATTAAAATTAAATCCCCCCCCAAGGTGTCACTGGCCTTTTTAATTGCATAACTTCGCCATACATAGGTCGATTTTCGCCCATGAATAGTCAAAACGACTGGGACGAAGTCCAAAATGCATCCATGGAATTCACATCTGAAAATTCACCCTAGAATTTCAGTGGCGTGTCCCAGAGCGACATGGACTCATTATTGGCCTGACAAGTATGTGTCAGAAAGAGGCCTAATTGGGGGCCTCCGAGGCCAAATTGGGTCGGGTGAGGAAAACCCATTTCAGCTACAGGTATGTGGGCCTGTAGAATCCTTTCAATTCTAGTTTACAGCCCATAATTGTTCCCCAACTTCAAAATCTTCCCTGATCAGTCTCTCGGTCGACTTCTTCAACATACCTTCCCGAGGCCATATCTTACTCATCCGGAATCGGATTTGCGCCAAATGAAAGGCAACAGAAAGGTAGAGGACAGAGATACAACATGGAAACTGAAAAGAACAGTTTTATTGGCTATTTGGTACAGGGGAAGAGCCTCTCAAGGTTCAGGCCCAGGGGACCCCTTCACCAAAACAAGTCCAAATCGAAGCCATGCTTCAACCAACTCACAGGGAAACTTATAGGTAGAAAAGGGAGGGAATAATTAGGTCTGAAAAGTGCCTAAACAATAGACATTTCCTTACTTACAATGACCAAATCCCAAAGGCCCCTTTCCCTCCTAAGTAACTCAACAAATTCCCCACACCTTGGGGCTTCATCCTGGTGAATCTGGTAGCCATGGATGGCCGAAAATTGTCCTAAACCACCTCATATATAGCTGCAAAACATGGAAGCAGTCAAAGATCCTTTGGGATGGCACAAATCCCAAGGCAAATGGTGATGTGGCATATCAAGTTTTGTCATTTTATGAAAAATGACTTTTTGTAATATGAACTCTCGCATGATTTACTTTTTGGCATGTATTACTATGTAATTAAAGGGTCAAATCAAATCTAATATGATCCCCTTTTTGGATAAGGTTGTCTTTAGGATACGATTCCCTTTTTGGATAAGATACCTTTAGGATAAGGTTACTTTTTGTAAAAAGACAAAAATACTTTAGGGTTGGTCCACTTGTCACTTTTCCAAAAGTGACAAGTGTGGAAAAGTGACAAGTGTCTTGTGACCTAACCGTAAGCCTTCACCTCTCCTTTATAAATAAGAGGGTTGGCATTGTAAAAAGAGAGGATGAATATAGTAAAAAAGCTTTGTTGAAATTTCTCAAGACTCTTTGTGTGTGTGATACTTGTTAGATTTTAGTTGTTGGATGTGTCATTTGTTGGTTAAGGGTTGAGGGGTAGGGGTAAATGCTTGTTATGTTATCTATCTCCAGGAGGGATTGGTTAGCTACGTGTTTGTTGTTGCTTTATTGGGTTTACGTTGCTTACTTTCATCTTCTAACAACTTGGTTTAACCTGTTTAATGTGTTCTAGTGCAGATTTTCTGAAGTACTCAATTGTTTTCAGCCTTACCTAGTGGCTGGGAGTCCTAGAGCCCCTTAGAACAACCCTCAAATAGGCCCCTTAGTTGGTTGTTCATACTTGTTTGGTTTATCTTTTCATTCATGTATATTACTGTTATGTTTTCTTACCATTAACCTTGCTGTCCCAAATAGGAAAATTGGTCATTTTGGTCAATTTCCCCCTACGGGACTGTTAGAATAATGAAGACACGTCTAGAATGTATTAAACTTAGAATATTGTTTTAAATTTTGTTTGATTGTTACGCAAATTGGGGTTGAAGATGGTTTGATATCCACTTATATAATAGTGTGATTGTCTTATAAATGTAATCAATTTATTTGCATAATTCAACATGTGTGAGCTCTGTCTCACTGATGTGTGTTCCTCCGTTTTTATTTATATGGTATCAGAGCTTAGGAGAAGAGAGCCGCAGAGACGCAGCGTGAGGGAGCTGTGCGAAATCCTAGTGTTTGGTGAGAGAGCCTACCAAACTACCGTGAGGGAGCTGAATACGTCTGCCATCTCTACCATCCCTGCTAGAGATAGCGTTGAAGATGCTATCTGGTATGACTGCAAGCTATCTGCTGGAGGTTGTTGGTGCAGTGATTGAAATGCGATTTATGGAGCTGAGTGTGTATCCTGCCCAGGAAATTAATCGAGCATTGTCACCATATCTCATTCGTTGTCCCCTCGCTAACGTGTTGTCACGGAAAGTGGAGCCTCATAGCTCGCAATTTGGTATTTTTAATTGTTGTTTTACAGTCTCTTTTGGACACGCTGGAATCCTTGCTACTCTATTATCATTGTTGTGTAATTGTTGACCCTCTAATTGTTGAGTGGTTGTGTGAGGGTGCTAAAGATGCTATATGTGAGAAGTGAAATCAAATATATCTTGTTGCCCAAGAGTTTGCTTAACTGTATTTGCAGAGGTAGAAAGAGCTTGTCTACAGTAGAGAAGGAGCTCACAAGGTATCTGCAGCAGAGAAGGAGCTCGCGAGGTAATAGTCAATTAATTACTGTTTCTTTGAATTATTTGTGGAAGAAAATGGAAAATCCTCTTGCCAATTCATATTTAAATGAATCAACTAAGCTTGATGGCGAGAATTACGTGAACTGGAAATTTATGCCGACCACCATTCTCGAGGCATATAGCCTATGGACGATTTTCAAAGGTGATGCGCCCAAACCGACTGTTGTTGCCTCGATTCTAGATTGGGATAGGCGAGAGATGAAAGTGAAAGTGTTGTTGCGCATGTCCGTAAAGGACAACATCATTCCTCATATAAGGGACTGCAAAACTTGAAAAGAGACTTGGGACGTCCTCAAAGGTTTGTTTGAAACCTCTAATGCAAACCACATTTTATTTTTAAAGACTAAGCTACTATCTCTCAAAATGGAAGCCAATGAAAGCATAATCAATTTTGTTTCTAGAATTAAAGATTTAAGTGATAAGCTAGGTAACATTGGTGAAAAAGTTTCTAGTAGCGATTTAGTAACTGTTGCTTTGAATGGTTTAGTCCAAGATTATAAAGTCTTTATTTCAGCACTCTCAGCTAGATAAACGCCTCCTACGTTTGATGAATTGGTTGGGATTCTTCTTCAAGAGGAAGAGAGAATGAATAATTTTGATCTGGATTCAAGTGGCTCAGATTTGGCGTTGATTGCAAGAGGTAAAAGATCATACCGAGGGAAATCGTGGGACATAAACAAAGGCCGGTTTCAAGCAAAGAAAAAAGGTATGACACATCCTGATTCTTGTGTTAAGAGAAATGTTGAATGTGATTATTGTGGAAAATCTGGACATCTTACTAAAGATTGCTATAGAAGAAAGAATCATGAATCAAATCAGAGACATAGAAGACATAATGGAAATTTCGTGAATAGAGACACTTCAGTTAATGATGGATTTAAAAATCTTAAATTGTTTATTTCTGAAGCTGCATTGTCTGTTGAAACTGATGATGAGACTGCTTGGTTCATAGATTCTGGTGCATCAACTCATATGACTTGTAATAAAAAATGGTATGATGAATATTATGAGAAAATTGATGGCACACACATTTACCTAGGAGATAATAGATCACATAAGGTCCAAGGTTATGGAGTAATAAGTGTGAACTTACCTAATGGAAAATTGAGACAGATTCATAATGTGATGTATGTTCTTGGTATTAAAAAGAATTTAATATCTGTTTCAACTATCACTGATAATAATCTAAAAGTGGAATTTGGTAAGTTGAGGTGTGTTGTGAAAGATGTCCAGAATCACTACAGGGTCGTTTCCACAAGTACCAGGGTTGGTGGATTGTATAAATTGGATGTGACAATGAATCATCATGTTGCATTGACATCCACAACAATGTCAACAGAAGAGTTATGCCACCACATGTATGGACACCTAAATTACAATGATTTAATGTTGTTAAAACGCAAAACTATGGTAGAAGGTCTTCCTGCTATGAAGAATGATCAATTTCCATGTGAAGCATGTGCACTTGGTAAACAACATAGAGAGGAGTTTCCTGTTCATACAGAGAAAAGACAAACATACATTCTTGAATTAATTCATTCTGATGTATGCAAACCTATGCAAACTAGGTCACTTGGTGGTGCTTCCTACTTTCTTATTTTTGTTGATGATAGATCTAGATATACATGGGTCTATTTCATAAGGAGTAAAAGTGATGTATTTGAGTACTTCAAAGAATTCATAACTATGACTGAAAAACAAACAGGAAAATGTATTAAAGTTCTCATATCTGATCAGGGTGGTGAATATACATCAGGTGCATTTAAAAGTTATTGTAAATTTCATGGGATCCAACAATAGTTTACAATACCTCATACACCTCAACAAAATGGCGTTGCTGAGGGGTGGAATAGAACATTGGTGGAGTGTGCTCACAATATGCTTCAAGGTAAAAACATTTCTAATGGTTTTTGTGCAGAAGCCATTAACACTGCTGTTTATTTAAAGAATCATAGTCCAACTAAGAAATTAGATTTCCAAACTCCTTTTGAGATTCTTTATGATTATAAACTTGATGTCAATCATTTAAGAGTATTTGGATCCACTGCCTTTGCACATATTCCAAAGGATGAGAGAAGGAAACTTGATGCAAAATCAATCAAGTGTGTTTTTATTGGGTATTGTACTGATAAAAAAGCATGCAAATTGTTTGATCCCAGTTCACATAAATTGTTTGCAAGTAGAGATGTGATGTTTCATGAGAATGTAGATAAAGTTGATACAATGAATGATGCAGATGCTTGGAATAATGATAGTGATAAACATGTCAAAATAGATGCAATGGTTAAACAAGAACAGGAACAGGTATAGGTACAGGTTCAAGAACGAAATGAAAGCAGTATGGACACTTCAAGTAGTCAGGATACATCAAGTGGAGAAGAGTCACCATCGAGCAGGAGACGAGATGAAAGTAGTGAAGGACCAAGAAGGTCATCACGACAAACTCAACCACCTATAAGGTATAAAGACTATGCATTGATGTCTCATTTCATGAATGTTGTAGAACCTGTAAAATATGATCAAGCTAAAGAACATGAAGAATGGAGAAATGCTATGAATGATGAATATGATTCCCTTATGAAAAATAAAACATGGGAGTTAGTTGAACTGCCTGAAAACAAAGCCCTTATTGGAAGAAAATGGTTGTATAAATCTAAATTTAAAGCAAATGGTAGCATTGACAAATATAAGGCAAGATTAGTTGCAAAAGGATAATCACAGAAGGAGGGAATTGATTATGAAGATACTTTTGCACTAGTAGCTAAATTGAATACAATTAGAGTACTGATTGCCTTAGCTACAAAACATAATTGGAAGTTACATCAGTTAGATGTCAAATATGCTTTTCTGAATGGTGATTTAAAAGAAGAGGTTTATTTGGTTCAACCTGAAGGGTTTGTCAAGCAGGGACAGGAGCATCTAGTCTGCATGTTAAAGAAAGCATTATATGGTTTGAAACAGGCACCGATATCATGGTATGTAAAGATAGATACCTTCTTTTATCAGAATGGGTTTGTGAAAAGCAAAAATGATCCTAATCTATATGTTAAGAAAGATGAAGAAGGAAATGTTGCTTTAATATCTTTACATGTGGATGATCTCATTATTACAGGCAGTGCATGCAAGTTAATTGAAGAGATTAAAATTCATTTGTCTCAAGAGTTTGAAATGAAAGACCTTGGTGAATTGCATTACTATTTAGGACTTGAGGTTTGGAGAGAGTCTGCTAAAACATTGATCACTCAAAGTAAGTACACAAAATAAATTCTTAAAAGGTTCAACATGAGTGAATGTAAAGCTATGTCAACTCCCTTAGAATTGAATGCAAAGTTGTACAATGAAGATGGATCTAAAAAGGAAGATGGTACTTTATATCGTCAGTTGGTGGGAAGTCTAAACTACCTCACCACTACAAGGCCATACATTGCGTACTCAATTAGCATCCTTAGTCAGTTCACGGCTAAGCCTTCAGAGAGTCATTGGAAAGCTGCGAAGAAAGTTCTTCAATATCTGAAAGGAACTGCTAATTTTGGTTTTATGTATACTAATGATTGTGATGTTGAGTTGACAGGTTACTTTGATTCAGATTGGGTCGAAAATCCCGATGACAAAAAATCAACTTCAGGATATGCATTCAACATAGGTACAGGAGTCGTGTCATGGAGTAGTAAGAAACAACCAACTGTTTCTTTATCGTCAACAGAAGCTGAGTACAAAGCTCTATGCAATGCTACTTGTGAAGCTATTTGGTTAAGGAGAATTCTTGAAGATATTGGCAATAAACAAATGGGGCCAACTATTCTCAAATGTGACAATCAAAGATCTATTAAATTGTCACACAACCCAATTTATCATGCCAAAACCAAACATATTTAAATTCAACATCATTTTGTAAGAGAAAAGATACATTCAAAGGAAATTGACTTGATCTATTGTAATACCACTGATAATGTGGCTGACATCTTTACCAAGCCTCTTGGAAAGATGAACTTTGAAAAATGCAGGAAACAGTTAGGAGTGATAGAAAATCCGTTTCTTCATTAAAGGGGGATGTTAGAATAATGACGACACGTCTAGAATGTATTAAACTTAGAATATTGTTTTAGAGTTTGTTTGATTGTTACACAGATTGGGGTTGAAGATGGTTTGAGATCCACTTAGATAGGAGTGTGATCGTCTTATAAATGTAATCAATTTATTTGCATAATTCAACATGTGTGAGCTCCGTCTCACTGGTGTGTGTTCCTCCGTTTTTATTTATAGGGACAACCATCTTAGTTGGATGTTATAGACTTGTATGTGTAAATTTATGGTACATTTAATTTAATTTTTTCATACATAAATACTAAAATTTTGTTGTTTGCCTGCAAGGACATAACCGGTCACCTATTCTGCTTCCCCTAAGCGGTTGGGGACCACCTAAAGAACTGTTTGAGGCAAAGGGGCCAGCAGGGCAGCAAAGAAAAAAACACATTTTGATCGGTAAGTCTACCCAATCACTCTCATATTCACTTTACATATCACTTGCACTCATTCTAAAATTTTTGGCACACATACCAATGTTGATATGCTTAATTTGTGTAGATAGCTTGAATAGTTTACTTGTGAATTTGTGTTAAAAAATATGATCTATCCTTGCGTAGATAATCATCACACTTTCTATATTTCAAACACTAAACTTCCAATCCCCATACAAGGAGTTAGTTGGGGCTTTCATGCACATGGTGGCTTTGTCGCTCGCAAAGAGCCTCAACCCATTCCTTTGGGTTGAATGGTGTAACCGTTATTTGTAATTATTTAATTTTTCCATATTTCCATTGTATCATTTTTCACTCACTAATATATAGGTGGTTGCCCCTAAAGGGGCCATACAAAAATCAATAAGCTAAATACATGCAAAACGCTGCAAAAACACTTGAAAACAATTCAGGGTCCACCCCATACACTCAAAACAAAAACTTATACTATTTAGATATCTACATATACATATTATTTAACTGTGACATATATGTCACCTACCCATTTACTTGTTTTATGTATATAGTTTTAAATAGATTTCAAATTCAGTAACCAAGAGGCACGCTTGTGAAAGCAAGACGTGACATCGCCACATGGATGGCATGGTATTTCATTTTAAGTAATTTCAATTTTGTAGGATATTAAGACTCAAAGTCAGGGAGTCTTCATTAGGAGCCCCTCGAAAGTTGTCTAGTTAGTACAAGTCGGGTGGTCTTTCCTTAGTACCAAAAAGTCAAGGAGTTGATTAACTTAACTTGGTTAGAATACTACTTTGCTTGAGTAAGCTTAGCAAATACTCCCTTTAGGGGGGTCCCGGGCCTCTTTCTTTTCACAGGTATCCTTCTTCCATCCAAGTGGCTTTAAGAGCCCGTAAGCGCTAGTGACGAGAAGTGGCTAATCCCTGCTTCTCCGAACTGCATGGGGCACTCTTCAACCTAACCATCGTGGTGTGCTAGGACTACTCTTCTTATACTAGTTGGCACAATTTCAGGATGTGTTTTCTTAATCAGGATAACTTTCAAAATAGTGTGGTGGCCAAGGCATGTGATAAAAACTAAAGATTGACCAATAAAATACTTTTAAAAGTCAACCTTTCACCAGTCCACCTTTCATCCACGAACCGAATTTTGAAGATTGTGAATACTTTCCCTTATATCACAGTTGCAACAACTTGTAATAAGGCTATTCATCCCCTTTTACAACCCCCTTTTTATTTAACAATATTTCATGATCACTTCTCGGGTCACCCCGGGGGGTATCGAGTCTTTCTGGGCTTGTTTCTCTGTCTTAAAGGCTTCAAACAACTTGTTGTTCATAATTTAAAGTCATTTAAAAGGACTTGGTTGTAGCTTTTAAGTTCACATTTCACCCTTGTTTCACACTTTTTACTTGAGGCATCCATTGGTTAATTACCCAAGACATCGGTTTACCCTGGGGACCCATTCTGGGCCATTTGCCAACATTTTAAGGGAGTGAACAACTTGTTGTTCGCTTTATTTAGTTCACTGTCCAAAAAATCAACAAGCTTATTTTCATCCTACTGTCCATAATTTTCACCCCCCAGGTCATTTTGGCCATACAGGAACCCGAGGGAGGACAACACCCAGGGTGGGTGGTCCCGGTAAAGACTTCCTGTAACTCTTTCACCTCTCTTTTTTCCCCTTCATTACTGCCTCAGGCAAAGGACCACCTAAGGTGCAGGTAGTCTCTGCCTCGTGCCGAGCTATCAAAGTGGATGTAACTGACTTCACAGCCAGATAGGTCGGATCTGTCCCAACAAACAGATTTTGCTTATAACAATCGGGTAATGAAATTACTGGGGATGATCACAAGTGTTGCTTCAAATCATCGAACATTTGTTGTTGGGACAGTCCCCACACAAAATTTTCTTTACCACCACCTCTGGTTACTTGGCTGAGGCCCATGCAATATGGGAGAATCCCAACACAAACCTGCGATAGAAATTGGCAAGGCTTAAGAAGCTCCGAAGATCAGTGAGTGTGGTTGGGGCTGGCCAATCATGGATGGCCTAGATCTTGGTTGGATCCACATGCACACCATGCTTATCAGCAATGTAGCCTAGGTACTGGACCCGGTCCATGCTGAAGGAGCATTTTTCCAGGTTGGCATATAGCTTGTGATGTCGCAGAGTGTGCAGAACCTGTTGAATATGCTACATGTGTTCCGCCCAAGTCTTGTTGTAGATGAGGATGTCATCCAGATACACCACTACAAAATAATCAGTGAAAGTCCACAAGATATCATCCATCATCCTCATGAAAGTTGTTGGTGCATTTGTCAAACCAAATGGCATGACCAGTCATTCAAAAAGACCTTCTTTTGACTTGAAGGCAGTCTTCTATACATATGTTTGTTCTATTGGGACCTAATAGTAGCCATACTTCAGATCAATCTTACTGAAGTATTTGGCTCCCTTGAGCTGATCAAGGATATCATCGATTCAGGGAATCGGGTACCGGTTCCTAACTGTGATTTTATTTAGGGCCCAGTAATCAATGTAGAGTCGTCAGGTCTTGTCTTTTTTCTGCACAAGCACGATTGGGCTTCCACAAGGTGATGAGTTGGGTCAGATGTGCCCCTTGTGGAGCGATTCTTGAATCTGACGCTTGATCTCCTCATTTTCTAATAGAGATCGATAATAGACTGGCCCATTGGTTAGTAGTGTGTTGGGGGTCATATCGATGGAATGCTTGATCTGAAAGTGTAGAGGTACCCCAATAGGTGAGGAGAAGATGTCTTTGTATTATTCCACGACCTTATCCACTTTCTTTTGCTGCGTAGAGAGGTCGTTCGTAGAGGCCATGGATGTGGCTGCAATATTTTTCTCACTCTGAGATTGAATTACGAAGAAGAAAAAATTACTGGTCTGAGAAATTACCTTCCTACATTGCTTCGCAGAGATCAAGGAACTCGCACTAGGTGGGACTACCTCGGGTATCTTGTACAATTTCTTGTCCAAAGTAATAATAACACTGCGAGGCCTAGACTCATATACATCAAGATGTTTCCATAAATAAGGTTGACCCAAAAGAACATCACAAACTTCAAGGGGAGCAACCTCAGACAATGCATGATCATCTTTGAAGGGCTTGATGCCATAGGACATGCGACATTGTTGGCTGACACAAAGATCGCTTCCTTGGCGGAGCCATCGGATGGTGTAGGGCTGCGGGTGCAGCATTGTCTACAGGGCTAGCTGCTTGACCACCTCCGCTAAGATGAGGTTATTCTGTCTACTACTATCAATTATGAACTGCAATGGGGTGCCTTTCACCCACATCTGTGAATGGGAGAGTTGCTTGCCTTCCTCTGGCTCGTCAGGTTCACCGGGTTTGATCTTGGTGGTAACAACTGTGGCACTGGGTTCCGCATCAATGATTTGTCTCCCCTTTTTCTGGTTTCAACTCAGAGTTAGAACCCACATCTGATTTGAAGGATTTCATCTCAACCACCAATGACTGCTTTGAGCGACAATCAACAATGTTATGCCAGGGGCTCTTATGGAAGTCACACCACTTCCCGGTATCTTTCTTCGTCTTTCCATTGTCTTTCTTTGTTTGTGACTTAGACTGGTTGTCCTGAGGTTGTTAATATTTTCTCTTCCCTTTGTTTTGTGGGTTGGGGCTTCCCTTTCCATATTTTTGTTGTGAGGGGTTCTCATACCCAAACTGCAACATTTTTTGTTTAAGCTGCTGCTCAATTTTGACGACATATCGATAGGTCGCGCCCAAGGACGAGATGTCTAGAAACTCCATTTCTTCCTGGATGTATCTATGCAGAGAATCACGGTACTTGAGAACCAAATGTCGCTCAGAATATTTGATACCCAGCTTGGTGCACAAGGCAAGGAATATATTTGTGAACTCTGGCACTACTTGGTCCCTTTCCTACTGCAGTGTGGTCCATTTTGTATACAGGTCGTCATAATTTCCGGTAGGGTAGTATTTTTCCTTAATAACATCCCCAAAGGACTCCCAGGTAAGTGCGAATATAAATAATGAGGGTTCCTCTATTGCCTTTTGCTCACATAAATTCTCCCACCAACCTTTGACACGGGAGATGACTTTGAGGAGCACAAAAGTAATATTTTCTCTATTCGAAAAGTTATGGACGGAAAATTACCCTTCTAGTAGATTCAACCATTTGTCTACAAAATATTCATGTATATAACCTTCAAATATAGGAATATAAAAGTTGATATGTACCTTTAAGGGAGAGACACCTCCGCTCGAGGAAGACCCGTCGCCTGTTGGTAGTCATCGAAGGATTTGCGCAAAACTATCCATCATCTCCTTCCTTTGTTGCATGAGGGCTTCCTTGAGCAACAATTTGAAAGGATCTCATGTACCATCGTCCTTATTTTCTCCCGCCATGGAAGGTCATTTGGGTGTGCGAGAGCCTTTCTCCTCAAGAGAAACAAGCTCGAGACCCAACTCTTTGTACCCTAACCTTATCGGGTACATGCATTTAGAACGATAAGGAGCAGACCGCTATGATACCATTGACCCAGATTTTATGAGAATAACGAAATGAATATAGATCTATATTATTAACACAGAGATTCAATGAAAAATAACAGAGATACAATAAAATTTGGCTTCTATTAATAAAGAAATATGTTGAAACTGTAAAATGCAGACTGAAACAAGCTTGCTAGAATGGTGGTGACTTATCTCTGAGAAGATATGTGACGGCTGCACTCATTCGCGAGAAGATGATTACAATGAAGCTTTGAATCATTTTTACAATAAACATGAATGCCAAAACCCTATACATCCAAAAACTTAACCCTATGAGATGAAGCACCAAGAGTCATGTGGGCCCCGTTGGGGTAAGTTGGTACATCAACTTCCCGGGGTCGTAACTTTTGCCTATGATCTCTGTTTTAGGCGCATGATATCCCATTGGAAAGGTCCATCCGAGGACTACATATTATGCCATAAAAAAATGATTCTGTTATCAATTTGACTGTGGTGAGCCCTAAAAACGTTGTTCAAGGCCTCAAAACGACCCCAAAAGTGCTAGTTGGAATAGATGGGTGGCAACCGATATCCACCTGGATCAACTAGTTATGTGAAAACACATGCCTTATTTGAATTCCATTGGGTGAAGCGAGTCTACGTCGATGGGCTTACCAAAGATGTCATCCACAAATGTGGGGAAGCATCCCTTAGGTTTTCCCATGAGATTTTACTTGGGTAAAAAAAACTTATAATAAAAAATGATAATAATAATCTCATTTTTTGGGACAATTTAATATCATGAACTTTCAGAGAATGGATTTTTTTAACAAAAATTAGAAGATACAAAAAGATCACTTGTAGGCCTCTTTTCTTTTCAGAGTATTTTTTGTAAATGAGATAATACTATGTGTTTCTCTGATATGATACAAATAAATGCAGTATGTATTTTTTTTCTCTCATGATAAAAATATGATTTTTAAAGGAAAATAATAAATATAATTTAACATTACAACTTAGACACACATTAAATTGGCATATGATACCTCCTTGTTTATGGGACAAATGACCCCTTTGTACAACGATTTTGTTACTTAATATACAAAAGTGTAATAAATTAATATATTTATAAGTTTTGTACAACTTTTTTTTAATGTTTTTGATGATATATAGAGAGTTATGTTTAGCCTCAAGGGTTGGTTCAAGTGTTCATGAGCCAGACGTGAGATTTCTCCCCCAAAGTCGGGGAGCTCACGTATTCGACTTTCTTGATCCCCCTAGGTTTAGGCTCCATAATCAAGGAAAATGGTTTACCCTGTTTACCATCCAAGGATCATGTTGAAGTACTTGGAGGGTTTTTCATGAGGTGTTTTCCTTGGAAAGAAAATATATAGAGCTATAAATTTAATTTTGCATTAATATGTTTAGAGAAAACAGTAAGCTGTACATGTCTCCTTAAAACAAATAAAAAACAACAACAACAAAAAAAAAATTGCTACTTAACCATTGGATACTCCTATAAATTCAATACAAACATTTGCAATATTTTTTTGATAAATCTTGTTAAATCTATATGAAATTGGCAATGTTTAAATTTATATGAAATTTGCAATATTACTACATCGAAGGTGTTTTTTAAGGGGATGGTTCTCTAAGATGTTTTGTAATCTATCAAGAGCCTCTCAAAAGACGCCATCCGTAAACCACCATTAGCCTCTCAAAAACCACTATCTATCAGTTATTCCGACTGTGAATAAATGCTTGTTGCCTTCAAATCATCCAAGGGATTTTGTTTCCTTTGCAATGTGTTAGAGCTTGTTAATAGCTGTAATGAAATACAGGGCCGAGGATGAAGGACGACAAACACAACCTTTTAATTACGTGTATGTTAGTTGATATGTTGTTGTTAAGGTCTAAACCTTTCTTTTCATATGATATGTAGTAGATCCCTTTTATCCTTTGAGCTTGGGGTTTGGCCTTAATCAATTGTTCAATAACCCTTTCCTTGCCACGTCTCGTGAGACATGGAATTCCATGAGAGGTGGGTCGAGAAAAACATGGGATGTGATGGAAAATAGGGATGCTCTACATCTGCAAGTGGACATGCCACAATCGAGGGAGGAATATGTCAAAAAGGGGGATTCCTTCTCAGATGCAGAATTGGATGACATTTCTAAAAAATATAACATCCTCCTTAAACTTTGTCTAGAAGTGTACAACCTCAACCAAATCAAAGGCTCTTCAATTCAATTGAATATTTTGGTCCAAGCACATATTCATCTGGGTTAAGATGGATCCATGTTATACAATGGTCATTGCTACAATTTATGCTTAGAATAAAGTTACACTGAATGATCAAATACATTCTATAAGTCAAATGTTGCTAGTAGTGAATGAATCTCTATATTGTGTTCATAAATAATCTTGTTCTTAGAATGTTACATAGGAGCTCCTTGAACTATCTATCTTGCGATGAAATACTAATTTAGTTGAATGTACCAATGCATAAATATTAGTTGATAAATAATTTTTCCTTTCCCTTGTTTTTATTTCTAAACCACCAAAATCAAATTACTACTTATGGAAAAGAAAATATTCGAACACGAGATTTCAGAAGTTGGACATCCTTGGATTTTGGTCCATACATAATTTTTTTTTACATCCACTAGATCCAAGGTTGTGACTTCTTCAAATAGAGAGATAACTTCTACATCCACTATCGACACAACAATGGATTCAAGTTCAGAGATCAATAAAGAATAACACCCAAAAAAATGTAACAAAAAAAAGCTCTAAAACTAGACAAGCATGGCAAGAACAAACTAGATTAGGACAAACCTATACATAAATGTTGTTTGAAAACATAGCCACTAAAATGCAAAAATAGGGAAAATAGTGAACTAAAATACATAAAATGTATTGAAAATGGAGAAATCCATAAAATATCCCAGATAAATATTATAGTTGCATTATCCTAGCCTCCTTCAATTTTATCAAATGCAAAAATGGGAAAAAAGTGAAAGCTTTTACCATAGTAATGGCAATGAAGAATAGACACCATAAAGTATAGACTACTCCACTGAGAACCTCACAATCAATAGTCAAAGCAATTGATTCCTCACACATATTGATCACTTCTCCAAGGAGGTAAACATTGCTTCCTTGGGTCTACCCAATCCATTTATGTCAACATTAACATAGTGAGTAGATGGAATTCATTCATGTTTGCATGGTTCCTCTTGCAATGAAATGTATACCTCTAACTATATTTAGAGAACCAAATCACCACATGATGATTTATATGAGTACTCTTAAGTATGTTTTTTCAAACCACAACAATCCATATTGCAATCCAAACTCTCTCACTCAATTTCTCCTAATTCATTTTATATCAATCAAACTAATACATCAGAGAGATTGAAATATGAGATTTCACTATGAATTGGGTTGGCATTTGAGATAAGAGTCTTTCAAGCATGGGCACCTAATCCATTGCATCTAATGTTTAGTGTTGAAATGAATCTTATCTACCTATCACGGTCAGTGTTCATTTGTGACCTTCCTCCCATGGCTTCTCTCACATTCCAACTGCCAAATTAGAAGGGATCATGTGAGAATAGTTCCAAAGTAGGCACAACTAGTTGTATACTTATACGTTGATCTAAAAAAATAGTGTCCATCATTGAGGTTTCTAACACCATGCAACACATTTTATTGTACAACATTTGTCTTGGATTCTACCACTGCATTCACACCTAACATCGATCATCAGATGATCAATAACCCTTTTTACCATTTCCTAATTTATTTTAGAATTTCGCATGTGAGTATAGTGTCTAAGAAGTACATAGTATGTAAAAACCTCTTACAATACCCTTTTTAGTACCTACAACTTATGAACTCACTAATGGTTAATCAAGCTCGAGAACCACAAGTAGTTGAAATGAGGTAGAATAACTCCCCTGTACACTATTGTATTAAGAAATGATAAGTTATCGTTATCATTTTGATAACATGTAAAATATAGACACTCTTCCCGTGTTAGAGATAAACCTTGCTTGATATACTCTCATGTATTTGGAAATATAGTTCACTATTGTTCCCAAGTTTTGATGGTTTACAATAATCATTCTCTACATTAGAATAGAATACTGAGAATATAAAAGTTGGAAGTTTAGATAGATTTGAGCCACTAAATTGTTGCATGTCTTGGTCTTGACTTCATTCATCTCTTATCCTCTTCTCAAGCAACCACACCACCAGTCATTGTCCTTCCTAAGTAGATTTGGTTAAATAAATTAGAAATTATAAATTGGATATGTGAGTAGGGAAGCCATTTTTCCATTTGCTCACAGAGGAGAAGAAGCGCTACTTCTCTACACACTGTAAATCTCAACTACACTACACCATAAATGCTACTAGTTTCAACTCTTAGTCTAATAAAATATTCAATTAGAGAGCCTTTGCCCACTATCATTGCAAGCCTCTAGAAGAGATGGCCACTTTGGCCAAACAAGCTAGCTAATTTCAGGGATTTTGAGCTTATTAGCTACATTAATTGAAATTCAAATATTATTGCATGTAGAGAAGTTAGGTGCTCAAGCATGTAATGTTAAAAGAAGACCACGCCTAGAGAATACATGCATCTAGATTCACATAGATCCCTTTTTAAAGGTCCCTCTTAATATTGGATATTTTAAAGGTCTAGAGATTTGCATACCGATGCAAGTCTCAACACCCAACACTCTACATTCAATCTAATTAAATCTGAAGTACATTTCAAAGCTCTTTTATGCTTTCAATATAGGTAAATATGATAGAGACCTACAAATAAACACAACTCTACAGAATGAACCCTTGGATCGAATAAAAGATATGCAAAAAAATCACCATTCTATAGGAAATAAAAAAGAGTAAGGAAAGAAACTAAAATGAGTGATCAAGGAGGATTCACACACAAATTTCAACCTTTTTGATAACATGTACATGTACATTTTAAATAAATTAGTGGTTAATATTTCCAGCCATGTGTTAGATAATGACACCATCAACGTTTTGAATATGGCCAGGTGTTTGTGATATCACCAAATTTGATCCTCATGGAGGACAATATTTGTAGCACTAAAGATGGTGTCGACAAGATTGCTAATGAAGAAAATGTGAACACATAGCTTAGAAAATATTTAACGAAAAGGAAGATATCATTGTTTTCAAGTCACACAAGTGCAAGGGATACAATATTTTTATATTTCTAATCAATTAAGTTGTGTAAATATTAATGTTTAAATGTAATTTAACATCCAACCAAGAATGTTATGTTCAAGGTTGTGGTTTGGCCACAAGTTAATACACTTTGTAACAATGATCTAAATTTAATAGCATAAATGATTGGAAATGGAGGATAACAAGAGCCCCCCCAAAGTCTCAAAGTTTACAACTATCATAGAGCCATGTATAGACAAAGAAAATCGTTGGGGATTTTTTGATAGAGCCTATTGTTATAAGATAAATTAGTAAATGTGGACATAAATTGATCTCCCTAGATCCACCTAGATCTAGAACAAAACAGGACAAGACATGGTGCTTTCCCTAAGTTACAATCATTGATCTAAGTGTCAAAGAAGGAATTGATGAATTACCTTTGAGATTGATTCCTTATATTTTTGTTGTTCCTGCTTCGCTCCGGTGCTCTTGTGAAACCAGATATGCAATGACACAAACCAACCAAAGTGAAAGCAACTATGATATATTCAACGAAAACTTAAACATGAGATCAAGGAGTCATGTAATAAAATGAGAATAATTTTATGGGAAAGAAACATGCCACTGTATTATGTTGAATAAAAGTAGAAGATAAAACTGAAATGCCTTGATGTCGCAAGTTCCCTTTTAGTGGTCCTTCGTTCCAACACACACATATACTTGTTCCAGAATTTGCATGAAGATGATCTTCAAAATTTTGATGGGCAAATGTAGACCTCAAGTATCAACTGAAATAACATTCTTCACACAATATCCAACCTATTTTTCCAGCAATCCTTTGCTCAACTTTGCTTAACTGTGCTTAACCTTTTCCATGAGAAGCCTATCATTATATAGGATAAGTTGAAGTGGTTAAAGGGATGAGGATGATCCCACCAGATCAGAGAAGTCAGTAGGATCGTAACCATATAGATGCCACCTCACATTCCAGAAGATTCCCCTTCTAGAAACTTCTTGAACCTCTTTCCTCTTTTGGCTTTCAAACGTCGTCGCACCCTGCGGAAATCATGGATTTTTGCACTGTAGACTATGGGTAGCCTGCGACGTCCTTCTAAAAAGTAGTTTTGCAAAGGAGGAAAGTAGTCACTTTTCTCAGGCAAAAGATGATTTTGAGAGCCTGATCACATGCTTGTAAAGTCATGATCAGAGTGACCAAAATAATGTGTAACGAAATGCCCCCCAAAGTATGAGGTTGGAACTTGTGACAACTGAAATACTTTGTAAAATACGTGTGTGTGTTGGGAACAAAGAACGAACCAATCGGGAACCTGCAAACAAACAAGCATCTGCCTGATATGATACCATGTCTGAAGTAGGCATTCCCATGTTCAGACTACAAATGATAGAACTCATAAGTGTAAGTCATGGCCACTAATGATACACTGTGGATCCATGTCATCACAATGTTACATAGCCACCAAGAATACACTGTGGATCTATGTACGGGAAAAATTTAGATACAAACATAGCCACGAGACATACAAAGTGGATCTATGTGTCAATACAAATCATCAATATTCCATCGCAACCCGGACCAGGAATGATGAGATCCAAGGTCTTCAATCCGGTCATCTGTAAGTACAAATCTAGCCATGTGATTACAGGTGTTGGAGTCGAACATGGTTACAAACCACTTGATTACCGGTCATTAATGAAAACCATTAACAAGTGCGAGGGAAATCACCATTGATGTCAATGACTCCCAAGGTATTGTAGTACAATCTAACGAATATGAATAAATGAACTGAATTTGAACATTCGATAGAATCTTTTGATCAGGGACCATTGATGTGAATCCACTATCAAGAGCGAAGAAACCTGCCATTAGGGCATGTTGGCTCTAAGGTACTGAATGATTTCTAAGTCTCGTCCCTGGATAATGAGTTAAATTCGACAGGAAGAGACTCGTCACAGGAGGGCCTTGATGTATCCCCCATCAATGACACGAAATAAGTAACAGATTCAGTATAGAGTAAAATATGAATATGATCTGAAACTGACACAGGGAAGGCCGACATGGTAGGAATTAACAACTGTAGATGGTCGACTCAAGATAGGGCTTATTTGGACTGCTCTTGAACATATGGATGACACGACGACAATCTTGGCAACATTGACTCAAAGACGACCCAAGATATAAACTCGCAGAAAGTCAGACGAGAGACAAATGGATTTCCCAATCCGGATTCAAATGATGAAAAAAGGGGTGTCATGTTCAAGAGCGATTCTTCACTGCCACTAACACGGGCACAGAGACACATTTCTTTCCCAAATCCCCCCCCACCATTTATGGCGAGTACCTCTTTATTTTTACACAAGATTGAGGAGGTTAACATATGCTTGTAATGTAAGCTCATCCTTCGAACGAGTCCCTCGGAGTATTTTTAACGTACCCTAAGAAGGAGTGGTTCGGTCCCATGTGGGTCTTTCGATGTTTGTTTAACGAGTACAAAGATAGAAAACTCGGGGTTTTTTCATGTTTATAGAGTCTGAAAAACACTTAAAGAGAACTCTCTCAGTTCCTTTTTCGTAAAATAGTTCGACAGGACTGAAAAAGTGATAAACTATCGCCCATCGAACGTTTTATTCAAACACTTTTACAAGCATGAACAGAACAAGGTCACTCAGAAATATTTTCGTTTTTATGGAGTGTGAAAAGAGATTAAATGATACTCCATGCGTGTCGCTTTTCGTGTTACCATGACGAGTATGAAAAGACGACAAAAGTATACTCGATTGCGTTCTCATAAATTTTCGAGCATGAGAACGAACGAAGAGTGAACTTGAGGTTTTACTAAAAAACCCTAAAAAGTATTGATATGCGTAATGAAGAGAAAACAAATGACAGAACAAACATCCAGACTCCGTTAATTAGGACCCTAGACTTCTTCCTGCAAGAAACAAGACACTCATGAGGCTATTAGACTTGAGGGTTTATAACAAAATGCATTTATATAATATAAAATATTATGAAAAAAGGTAAAAAGTGAAACAAATAAGAGTAAGAGCTCTTTTTACCATTTCATTTGCATTTGGTCAAGAACTCACCCAAAAAACATCTTTTAACCACTAAAAACAAATTTCAATCCATTCAAAAAGAAGAGGATGAAGAGCTTACCGTCTTGACGGAGACCATTCACCGAATTTTGTTATAGGATAAATCGGTAAATGTGGACATAAACTGAGTTGCCAATTTTGTTATAGGATAAATTGGTAAATGCAGACATAAAATGATCTCCCTAGATCCACCTGGATCTAGAACAAAACAGGACAGGACATGGCACTTTACCTAAGTTACAGTCATTGATCTAAGTGTCAAAGAAGGAATTGATGACTTACCTTTGAGATCGCTTCCTTATATCTTTGTTGTTTCCGCTTTGCTTCGATGCTCTTGTGAAACCAGATCTGCAATGACACAAACCAACCAAAGTGAAAGCAACTATGATAGATTCAACGAAAACTTAAATATGAGATCAAGGAGTCATGTAATAAAATGAGAATAATTTTAAGGGAAAGAAACATGCCACTGTGTTATGTTGAATAAAAGTAGAAGATACAACCGAAATTCCTTGATGTCACAAGTTCCCTTTTAGTGGTCCTTCGTTCCAACACACACATAGACTTGTTCCAGAATTTGCATGAAGATGATCTTCAAAAGATTGATGGGAAAATGTAGACCTCAAGTATCAACTGAAATAATATTCTTCACACAATCTCCAACCTATTCTTCCAACAATCCTTTGCTCAACTTTTCTTAACTGTGCTTAACCTTTTCCATGAGAAGCCTATCATTATATAGGAGAAGCTTAAGTGGTTAAAGGGATGAGGATGATCCCACCAGATCAGAGAAGTGAGTAGGATCGTAACCATATGGACCCCACCTCACATTCCATAAGATTCCCCTTCTAGAAACTTCTTGAACCTCTTTCTTCTTTTGGCTTTCAAACGTCACCGCACCCTGCCTATATAGCAGCCTGCAGAAATCCTGCAGGCCAGCTATAGAGCAGCCTGCAGAAATCATGGATTTCCACGTTGTACACTATGGGTAGCCTGCGTCGACCTTCTAAAAAGTAGTCTTGCAGAGGAGGAAAGCGATCACTTTTCTCAGGCAAAAGATGATTTTGAGAGCCTGATCACATGCTTGTAAAGTCATCATCAAAGTGACCAAAATAATGTGTAACACCTGTCAAGGAGATCAATGGTCTTGTGGTGTTGGGGTGGTACTCTTCACTAACAGTTCTTGTTATTACCTTCTTAGATGTGTTATTGGACAGGGTAAAAACATTAAGGCATAGTACTTTACTTTATGGATTCTACTGAAGATAACTCTTCGCAAAGGGGTAAAGTAGTTACAAGTGTTAGGAGACTCAAAGTTGGTAATTGATTGGGCCAACCAACAACTTAACTTTAAAAACCTAGCTATGTATCCCATCCTACGACTTATATAGGAGGAAAAATATAAATTTCATGATCTCTTATTTTCTCATATTTATCAAGAGTACAAATCTCAAGTTGACAAGTTATCTAAAGATGCTTTATCACTACATGAGGGCTCTCACATATGAGCCTTCAAAGGAGGTAGCTTCCACTCAGTCGTAGATTCAACTCCGTTTTAAATATGTTGTTTTGTTTCTTTAAGGTTGTTTATGAGTCGGTTTGTTAGATGTTATGGTTGAAGACCTTCTATAAGTCAGTATAATATGTAACTTTTCATCTCTGAAGGAGAATGGATACATGAAAAAGGATGATTGTATTTTTTCTTCCTAAACTCTAGGTAATTAGACATATAGGACAATGGTCTCAATGATTAGTTTTGTGACGAAGTCTTCTTGGACTGTCAATGCATATTTGAATTCATCTTTAGAATATCAATATAATGTTTTTTTTCATGAAAAAAGGGTTAATAACATAAACTATTATTCCAAATTTAAATGTAAATAATGATTCTTCTTTTTTCCACGGGGAAGTTTCTCGTTTATATTCAACAGTATATAAAGTTTTTACAGAGCAACATTACAATATCCATCCCGGAGACTTAGCAAGGTTCGACCACAAGACCTCCTCCCACTCTTGGAGAAAGGTACGCTTGTCTTACCGTCTGAGCTGTCTCACGGGACTAATAATAATGATTCTTCTTTCAAATGCATGACGGTCCAACAAAATATCAACCATGTCAATAACATAAGAGCTTTAGCTTTGCATATGGTCACAAGTGCTAATATCCTTTCATCTATGTCGGCAAGCATATTTCAAATTACCACCTTCAACCACTCATCCTATATAACACTTCAACCATCCAACCAATATAGAATATGTTATTAACTAGCATAGATCCATCTTAACTCCACCTCTATTAAGCAGTACCGAGAGGCATACATTTGTTTACTTTGTAATATATATATATGTGTGTGTGTGTGTGTGTGTGTTGGGGGGGGGGGGTTACTTAAAGTTGGCATTGAAATATATTTTTGTTATTAATATTTCATTATTTTGTAAAAATGCCACGTGTACATTCCACATTGAGCATATAATTACATATTTGCCTTACAAAGGAGGAAGATAAGGACAAAGACTATCCAAAATCACCCCTTTCCGACAAATAAAATAGGTTAATATTTGGCATTTGGGTGGTTGTCATAGTTCCAGGAGATGAAATTTCTAAGGCATATTTCTTCGACATCCTAGGGATTTTCATGGCTTTTGTTGGTTGTGGGGTTTCAGACATAGGGTTCTAAAGGCTTGACCAACAAATACCCCATAGGCATCGACATATTCGATCTTCAAGAATTGAAGAAGGTCTCAGCCAAGACACCATGAGAATCACATATACCATAGGTTTCATGCAAATTATAAAGGAATATAACATACAAGAAACATTCATCATATAACCATGCATTCATTCCTAACCATTGTAAGGGTACGACACATAATACTACAAAACAAACATACATTCAAACTAGCATATACAAGATACAAAGACAAAAGGTGCTTCATGATTGCTTTATTAATCCCAATAGAATTCATATACATTTACTACAAAGGGGTTGAAGCTTGTGTAGAGCGCATTCAACATGAAACAGATCATAGCTAGTCACTCATATTTGGATCTACTTTCTCTCTCATATTCTTCTTTGAACATCACAAGAAGAACTATAATGCATAACTGGAACTCTAACTCATCTACAATTCACAACAATATTCAACCTCTAGTGAACAAAAATCCAACCCCCATACATATCTGCATGCATCCCCCTTAAGTCTATTGGAGCATGGAAATCATAATGATCTTTCCATCTCACCCACAATATCAACCATGATTAGTCTGGTTGTTACAAAAATTGTTACAATGATTACTAAATATCTTCGAGGATTTGGCCTGCATGCGATCTCTTCAAGTCCTCACGCACAATACAAAACGAGTCGGTATGTGCAACAAATCCCTAGTTGGTGCAAGCGCTGAAACTTGGATCCACATGGTATATCCTCATGGGCGCATGTGCAATGTTGACTTATGGTGCACACATAGTATTCAAAAAACCTTAGGGTCGCAACATGCCCCCAATACTATTTGTTTTCTCATCCTCGAGCCAACGACGATGTGTTGTTGGTAGGTCCTAGATGAAGTTTTTAAAACCATTAGTTGGACTTAGTGTGACATCTTCAACAGTTCTTGTTTAGGTACAATATATCAATCTTGGCTGGTGGTGTAGCCATGTAGAAGCCCTAGAACAGGTCAACAATCTCTGAAGTCTAGATGTGAATTCAACCTTCAATCTTTGGGGATCTCGACCTCTCTCTCATCGATCTTGTACTGGACTGTCTAGGGATAGATGTTTTTCATCATACAATTCAGAATCACCTATGTCGTTTGGGCCAAGTCCTTCCTGCAAGACTTTGTAACATCACCCCATTGACCTCCATGTCTTTGGCTAGGGTGATATTTCCATCATGCATAACCTTCATCTTCCTCTTGTCTCTCTCGGGTTTGTTGATGGTGTTGAAGATGAAGATGAGTGCACACAATAAAGGGGGAAACTTGAAGAGTCAAACTATCAAATTCAGAAATGGTGTTGATCCATCGCGATAGGATCATTGGATCTCAACCCTTGGGCTTCAAGATGACCCCCGCATAAGCTTAGAAGTGCAGTTTAGGGAATTGTGTGGCAGCTCGATTGTTGCAATCGACGTACTGTAGGTTGGGACCCCTTCCCAGGAGATGGTCTCAAACATGTAATTCTCTTGGGAGTTCAATTGTTGGTTGTTGGGATTCCTTTGTGGCATGGAGTTGAGCGCATGCCTCTCACCTATTGTAATTAACCATCATTCTGGTGAATTCTTGGTGGATCCGAATCCACGATGCTACTTTCCTTTCTGGTCGAATCCATTCCCTATCACTAGTCTCCAGCCTGCTCTCGAAATTATATGAATGCAATGGTTGAACGCTTAACACAATACTCAGTGGTTGGAAATGAGAGGATATAAATATCCATGTTGGTGTGTGGCCACTTGCTCTGTCAGGCCTCCGATTTTCAGCCTGCCTGTAATGATTGTCCCTAATCCCCATGTTGTCCATCTTTGTTGTGACTATAGTCATACTGAGTTGATGTACTGTCAATGTGCCTTTTGGGACGTGTTGTCATAATTTTTGTTAGGATTCGACCCTAACCCTTCTTAGTTGGTCATTAGTTAGCATGATATATTTTCCATGTAATAAAGGATGACATTAGTTAATAAGGCCTATTAAATAAATGTGAACAAGCCAATGTAAGAAGACCTAATAGAAGCTTCTGCTTGTAGAAAGATCTTCCCTAAGAATATTCTTTAGAAGATAGAATTAAATAAATAAGAGTAGGAGCTATGAGAAAGATTGTCTTGAGAAAGTATTGTAATAGAGCTTTGTTATGTTGGAGGTTTCCCCCTCGAAGAGGCAAGTGAACATTGCTTTCTTTGAATAAAGGTATTTTTTATGGTATTTCTCTCTCAATATTTTGTTGTTCCTTTGATAATTGCTAAATATTCGTGTTTCTGCATAATATATTACATCTGATACCTTACAAGTGGTATGAGAGCAATTTCCTGGGCAAAAATTATGGGTATTTTTTTTCCAGGGTGGAGACATATTTCGACGTCTTTAAGCTACAATGATTTGTTGTTCAACGCATAAATCCTTGCTGGGGGAAGCATACATGCAGGGAATACAAGAGGTTTTTAAGCTCACATTGTTGGACACCCTTTTAACCCCTATTGGTACCCCTTCGAGTGGTACCGCATCAGACAACACCTATGTACAGACTGGCCTGGCCTAGGTATCCTGAAACCCTCCATAGATCAACCGATCGACTGCCTGATTGCTATAGTTCCATCGAGAACAACACTCGGGAAGATACCCTCTAGTACATGGGTAATCGAGTAGTACAACTAAGGGTACAATCGAGCCTCCTTAGTTGGTGCCTTGAGATATTGGGTCGAGTACTATTGTTCGAACCTGCATGCATATTAGATAGGTATAGCGTAGGGAAAACCCTTGTTCATAGGCACTTTGTAAATCCTAACCCAGGGGGAATATACCACACAAGGTACAAACATGATTTTCTAGCAGCTCAACCTTACCTCTTGCATTTTGGTTGTGAATTTACTACACATTTTTTATTGTTAAGAATTTGGGCATTCTGACGTTGGAGAAGTATTCAGATCGGAGTATAACTACGCAAAAGTAAGAAAAAAAAAGTATAATGGTCCCACCAACACCCTTATTTTGGACCTCTACCATTGGATTCCTCTCTTTGTTCTGATTGCAGTGGTTCATATCACTTTTAAGCCTATTTTTTCCATGGACCTGACCCCCCTTCTTGACACCCTCATTTGGGACCTCTCCCATTGGATTCCTCTCTTTGTCTTGATTGTTGTGGTACCTCTCATTTTTAAGCCTACTTTTCCATAGACCCCACCCCCTTCCAAACACCCTTATTTTCCACCTATCCCAATAGAGTCCTTATATTATGTTGATCGTTGAGGTATCATTTTACCTAAGCCTCCACAATGGCCTCTACCACGCCCACTCGTAACCTAGAAGAGTTGGACACTAAAGTACCCAAAATTTCGGAGAAAATGGACCAACGCATGAACTCCTTCAACGAGAGCTTGCACTCCCTCACCCAGAACCTGAAATCCCTCACCCAACAAGTCCAAGACCATGTGTTGCACATCAAGGGTAAGCACCATGAGTACCACTCTGAGGCTACTCATTCTTCCCATTATGAGAATAATCATCTTTCCCACTCCCCTTGGGGTTCTCCAAATTCCTGGGATAAAGTGCCCAAAGCTGAGATGCATAAATCTGATGGATCAGACCCGGGCGGGTGGGTATCCCAAATGGAAAACTACTTCTCCCTCCATGATATTCGAGATGATGAGACCAAACTCCATGTGGGGGTTTTGTATTTGTATCAAGAACGATGGCATTGTCTTGGGTGTGTAATAGATTCACACTCTTGGACCGATTGCCATGGATTATCAAGAGTTATATATGAGCTTTACTCAAGATGCTCACACATATACCATCCAAGGGCTACAAGTTGGCTCCCCATAAATTATCAGTTCTCATTGGATGGAGAAACTCCTGAAGAAATGGCAACATGAAGTGATTGCTCAACTTAATTCAATCTAGGTGTGTGATAAATAATCTTCAGTAGTACATCTTGATCTACAACTAGTCTTGGACAAGCACCATAAGGTCTTTGAGATACCCACAGACCTACATCGCTCCTATGGTGAACATGATCACAACATCCCTCTCCTTCCAAGCAACCGTCCCCCCAATGTACTCCCCTACATGTATCCATTTTCTAAAAAAGATGAAATAGAAAAAATAGTGCAGGAATTATTGGAGGCTGGTGCATTTCTCCCAAGTACCAACCCATATTCATCCCCTGTTACGATGGTCTTAAAAAAGAAGGTTCTTGGTGCATGTGTCCATATTTTCACGCCCTTAATAAATTGACCATTAAGTATAAGTTTCTCATTCATGTCATTGATGATCTGTTGGATGAACTTCGGGGTGCTTGTTTCTTCAAAAAGTTAGATCTTCGCTCAGGCTATCACCAGATTGAGATGAATGAAGCATATATTTCGAAGATCGCTTCCTGAACTCATGAAGGCCATTATGAATTCTTAGTAATCCCTTTTAGACTTTTCAATGCCCCATCTACGTTCCAAAGTATCACGAATAAACTCTTGAAACCCTACCTTCATAATTTTTTTATGGTTTTCTTTGATGACATCCTCATTTACAACCGCACCTGGGATGCCCATCTACACCATGTGGAGAAAGTACTCCAATTGTTACAAGACAATCAATTGTTTGTAAAAAAGGCCAAGTGTTCTTTTGAGGCGAGCGAGGTCGAATACTTGGGAAACATTGTGGGCTATGAGGGGGTAAGAGTGGACCCGAAAAAGATTCAAGCTATGCAATATTGGCTGAGACCCATGACCTTGAAATGCCTTTAGGGTTTCCTGGGCCTTACAGGATATTACAAGAAATTTGTCCACCATTATGGAAAATTTTCTCAACCATTGACAAACCTCCTTAAGAAGAATGCATTTCATTGGACACCAACAACAGAGTAGGCCTTCACAGATTTAAAGCAAGCCATGTGCACTACCCCCGTCTTAGTATCCCCTGATTTCAACAAAACTTTTGTTATGGAATATGATGCTTCAGGCACTGGTATTGGTGCAATTCTAACACAAGAAGGTAGACCCCTTGCTTTCACTAGTCAGGATTTGGGTGGGCACAATTTAGGAAAATCTACATATGAAAAGGAAATGATGGCCATTTTCCATTTTGTGCACACTTGGAGATCATATCTATTGGGATATCATTTTAAAATCAAAACACATCACCATAGTTTGAAGTATGTCCTAGAGTAGAAGTTATCATTCCCGAAATAGAACAAGTGACTGACCAAAATGTTGGGCTATGATTATGAGATCATATATAAAAAGGAAAAGACAATGTAGTGGTAGATGCATTGTCAAGACAATATGAGGATGAAGGTTCTCTCTTTGCCTTATCATTACCAATTCCTAATTGGATTGAGGAATTTCGACAAGAGTGGCTAACCCACCCAACTATATCACATGTAATTCAACGACTTTGGGAAGACCCTAACCCGCCCACTGACTACACTAGGAAATACAATATCCTTCGGTATAAGGAGCGCTTAGTTATGTCTCCAACTTCAACACCCAAGCCTAGGATCTTAAATGAGTTGCACTCATCTTCTATTGCTTGTCACTTAGGATTCCAAAAGACATATGCTTGTGCTCGTCCTTCCTTTTTCTAGGAAGGCATGAAGAAGGACATCCTTACCTTTGTCACCGAATATGATATTTGCCAACGCAATAAAGGTGAAACTGTCAAAACCCCAGGAGATCTAAATTCATTACCCATTCCAGCTTCTATTTGGACTGACATCTCCATGGAATTTATCGTGGGCCTTCCAAAAGCAGGCAACAAGTTAGTCATCGTGGTCGTGGTAGATCACCTCTCAAAGTATGCACATTTTTATGCCTTTCCACACCCTTTTATTCCCACTATAGTAGTGCATGTTTTCATTGATCATATTTTCAAACAACATGGCATGCCAACATCCATTGTGTTTGATCGTGACCCGAATTTCACCAACCCATTTTGGCAAGAATTGTTTAAATTACAGGGCACATAATAGAACATGAGCACAACATACCACCCCCAGATGGATGGCCAAATGGAAGTTGTCAGTATATGTTTGGAAACCAACTTGCGTTGTTTTTCCTCAGAGAAACAACATCACTAGGTGCAATGGTTACCGTTGGTAAAATGGTGGTACAACACTTCCTATCATACAACAACCAAAATGACACCATATGAAACAATGTATGGCCCACAACCACCTATATTAACTTCATATATTCCAAGAAAATCAAAGGTCCAAACTATTGATAAGTTGTTGCAAGGTAGAGCAGCTACCCTCACGGATTTGAAGGATAACATCCACATGGCCCACAATCGTATGAATCAACAAGCTGACCAAAAACCTTCTGAAAGGGTTTTCCAAGAAGGTGATCATGTGTTTCCTTGATTCCAATATTACAAGAAAACCTCACTCAAAGACCATGGCCACCACAAGTTGGCACCCAAATTTTATGGTCCCTATCAAATTATCAAACGTATTGGTCCAGTTTCCTACAAACTGGCACTTCTAGCTGCCTCCAAAATACATTCGGTATTCGATGTTTCTTGTTTCAAGAAAGTGGTGGTTCAGAATTGCAGGGTTCAAACCATCCTGCCTGGATTAGATGAAGAAGGCTCCATTTGGCTGCAACCAGAACCTATCCTCAACATGTGCGAGGGTCACTTATGTGGCTGAACTATCAAAGAAATGTTGATCAAGTGGAAGGACATGTCTCCAGAGGACGCAACTTGGGAACCAACGACCATACTGCAATAGTTTCCACATCTTCATCCTTGAGGACAAGGATGGTTTTGAAGGAGGAGGGAATGTTAGGATTCGACCCTAACCCATATTAGTTGATCATTAGTTAGCATGATATATTTTCCATGTAATAAAGGTCGACATTAATTAATAAGGCCTATTAAATAAATGTGAACAAGTCAATGTAAGAAGACCTAATAGAAACTTCTGCTTCTAAAAAGATCTTCCTCTAGAATGTTCTTTGTAAGATATAATTAGTATAAATAAGAGTAGGAGGTATGACAAAGCTTGTCTTGAGAAAGTATTGTAATAGAGATTTGCTCTGCTGGAGGTTTCCCCCTCGAAGATGCAAGTGAACATTGCTTTCTTTGAATAAAGGTATTATTTTTGGTATTGCTCTCTCAATATTTTGCTTTTCCCTTGATAATTGCTAAATATTCTTGTTTCTGCATAATATATTACATCTGGTACCTTACAATTGTTCACGTCCCTCGTTCTTTTGTGACCTGTCCGAGTTGGATTGCTTGAATCTTCGCTGATTCAACAACCCATGTGTTCAGTTGTTCACCTATGATAGCTAGTTTTCCTACCTTGTAGACTGTACAACAATTAATACTCTGCACCATTGGACGACTCATCCAAATCTTTGCACATACTCACTTATCCCGTCTTATGGATTACCAAACCCAGTCCTATCCTAATAATGAATGCATAACTATACCTACCTATCTAACTCCTAATCTATGCTAACTCTGAAATTGTTGTCTATTTAGGGTGCACTCGAACCCTGCGGGCCATAATACGCCTTCAATCGATTGTTGTTGATCAGTCCTTTGAGGGGGTGTCCCTCTAATGTTTTCAATTTTGTTGCCCCTTCTTCACTGATGTATACCAATCTAAAGGGTCCTAACTAGTGCATGTGTTGTTTTCCATGGTGCTTTAGAAACTTGTTGTCATACTATAATACCAAGGAGTCAGGTTGTAAAATCTTGCAATGAATATTCTGATCATGTAAGGCCTTTTATCTTTGCTTCTCAACCAATTTGTTTTGACCCTTAATGAGTTGGTCTTCTTTGAGTTCCACTAGCTCATCCAACCACTTCTAAAGGGATTATTCATTCGACATTTGTGTCATGAGAGAAATTCACAGACATGGTACCACAAATTCTAAGGGCATCATGACCTCCTTACCATAGACCAACTTGAAAGGTGTATGCTTAGTCAATCATTTACATATCATTCTATATTCCCATAATACTATTGTAATCCGCTGATCCTATTCATCGCACTGCACATTACAAACCTTAGTCAACACATGCTCTAATATCTTGTTGAAGGCTTCAACTATGCCATTGGCTTGCAGGTGATATGGTTTACTATTTTGGTGATGGATCATGAATTCATGAGTGAGCACATGGATGGTGTCATTTAGAAAATGTGCACCTTGATTGCTCATTAACACTTTTGGGAAACCAAACCTTGTGATCACATTATGAAATCTGAAGTGCACAACTATATTTACAATATAATCTTTCACTGATGCATCTTCTGACCAACATGTCAAGTATTATGTGGAAGCAATAATGTATCGCGTGCCAATTCTACGTGCAGGGGGACTAATGGGTCCCACAAAGTCAATATCCCATTTGTCAAATTGTTCTAGTGTTGTGACTAGGAAAAGTTGAAGTTCATCTCTTCTACAAGGATTCCAAATCCTTTGGAAAACATCACAACACTTTCAATATTCCTTAGCCTCTTCAAATACTAACGACCACCATAAGCCTATGTGTAGCACTTTCTGTGTAGTTGCATTTTCGACGTTGTGTCTTCCTGCAATAAATTCATGTGCCTCATAGAGGACCATGTCGTGCTCATATTCTAACAAGCACTTGTGTAGGATCCCATCTGCACCAAGCTTGTACAAATTCCCTACGATCAAGTGGTTCTTAACGTTGCAGGCCACCAATTGTATGCATTGTGTCTGAGTGTATCCTTGTGGAATATGTCCCATTGTCAAGTATGATGTAATTTATAGTAGTTTATCTAAGAATGATTCAACCCTATAGATTTGTGTGTCAGGGAGCTCATCATCTAAATTGCCTATGAATTCCTCTAATTCTATCCTTGAAATATGGCCAAGCTCAACATTGTGTTTGTCGGGCTTGACTACTACTTCAAACTCAAGTCCTTGGAAAAGCAAAAGCCATCAACATATTCTTCCCCCCCAATGCTGACTTATTGACCAAGTATTTTAGCGTCGAATGGTCAGTAAAAAAATTGAAGAGAGTGTCGAGTAAGTAATTTCAAAACTTCTGTAGAGACTAAACCTATATTGCCAGTCCTTTGTGCTCCATGTTCATGTAATTCTTCTCAGAATCTAATAGCTTCCTACTGGAAAAATAGACGGGTCGATCAATGTTTTTTTCTTTGGGATGCACAAGCAATGTGCCAAGTGAAATTAAGGACGCATCCACATGCACGTGGAATATCTTAATCCAATATGAAAATATTAGGATTGACGTAATCATTAATCTCTCTTTCAGCGTGTTCCAACACCTCTTGGCATTCTTGCGTCCAAATATGCTTTGTATCTTTGTGCAATAGTTTCTCTATTGACACAACAAATTTTGCAATACTCTGTATGAATCATTTATAATAGCCTATGTGTCCTAAAGTTGCGTGCAACTCTCTAACGAATGTAGGAGCCAACATATCCAATATGATGGCAATCTTTTCCTAATCTACTAACAATTCTTCCTTGCATACAATGTGTCCTAGTAGTGTTCCAAATGACGTACAAAAGATGCAATTTTTCAAATTCAACGAGATATGCAACTTTTAGTAGCTATCTAACATCAATCTTAGTGCCTACATGTGCTCCTTCAATAGGTTGAACACCATCCAGTTATCTAAGTACACCTTCAGAAACTTATGGATGAAGTCTTTAAAGGTTGCAACCACAATTATAGAAAACATCACAGGTGCGTTATTTAGGTCGAATGGAATTACCATGTACACAAATGAGCCCCACTCTATTGCAAATGTTGTCTTCACTCTGGCTTCTTCTACAATCCACACCCAACGATAACCTGAGAAGACATCTGTGAATGAGTAAGCTTCATGCCCACCCACGTTCTTCAACACTTCATCTATAAATGGTGCTGTAAAGGGATCGTGTACACAAGATGCATTCAATCTGTGTAGGTCTACACAATTTCTTAGGTCGCCCATCTTTTTTGGTTACACCACCATTGGGCTAATCCAATATGTCTCCTCCACAAGGACTGTTAGTCCCTAAAGTTGCACTTGACTGTGAGAGGGAAAGCTAGGGCATCATCAAGTTATTGCAATGGTTTTATGAATAAGATTTATAATAAGTTTTTGAAATGGTTTGAAGGTTGGGTCAAGGACAATGCAAAGTATCAATCTCAAATAGGTAAGAGCAAATCACATCTCACAGACTTAGTAAATGGTAGTCAATCCAATAATAAGATGAAAAAAGTAACATGAAAGATAAATAAGTATTTAAGCTTTCAATTTGTCTACTTACATATGAAACTCTTGATCATAAATATCATTTAAGAAGCAAGAGGAAATTACTTGAAAACAAAACTGATTATGAACAAGCAACCAATAAATTCTTCACTGGATTACACACAACCAAGATACATCATATGCTTTGCAACATATTAGCATGCATTCAAGTAAGAAAAAGATAGAAATAAAGACACGAATAGAAATATAACCTTCAGATGGACTTTTCCATTTAGTATCAAAATGAAATAGTTCTTTGTCTTACAATCTTCTAAAAAATGGTCAATGGTTCCCCACCAAATCAACCTCTAACTTCTCCTTCTACAAAGTTTATATAGAAAGAGTACATAATTATCAAGATCCAAAAGACATTGATCTGAAAACCTCCTCATCTATCTTTAGTTTTCCGTTTCAAATAATCAAGGAGGAGATAATATCTGATCTCCAATTCGAATTGATTAGGTGGCTCATCAATTGTTGTCTACGAATTATTTTAGGAAAATAAATCTGGCAAATTCCTGAAAAACAGGGTCCAAAGATCTCTTCGTTTATGAAAAACCATGATAGATGTGTAAAATATGAGAGAGGTTTTTGTAAATCATTCCTTTCCAAACAAAAACCTTTTCCAGTGTTTTAAAATTCATCTCCAGTTTCTCGAAAAACGTGCCTAAAATTAGTGTCTAAAACACGAAACTGATTTTTGTGAAATTCTGAAAAATAGGCCTCAAATATATATTCGAATCTCTCAAACTATGATACCTGTGTAGAAACCGAGAGAGGTTTTTGTGACAGGTCTCATTCCCAACAAAAACCTCTTTTTGTTTCAAACAATTCATCTCCATAGTTTTATAAACTGCACTTGACGATAAAGACTAAAACAAGGAAAAAAACATAGTACTGTTTGTATTGATTTCTGCCCTGCTTTTTTTTCATCTCTCATTTCCATTCTGAATTTTGGATGTTCTTCAACTGGAGCAGGTCGATTAAGATCAACAGAAAATATGTGATTTTTGACTTTAAACTCATGATTATAATCCTTATAAAATGAACTACCATCAATCTCTTCTGCTTCAACATTATCTGACATTCTAATCCCCTGAGAATCTTGTAGCTCTGTCTCTAGAAAAAAAAACAAATTCTGATTTGATCTTCAAGATTTGTTGAATAACGCTTTTTCAAAGATGATTTGCGTAAGGTTTTGGACTTTATACCTATCTTTTTGGAAGCTGTGGTCACATGCTTCATGGGGTGATCTGCTACCTGTTTTCCCTTCCCATCCTTTTGTTGTTCTTCCATAGTATCATATTCATCTTTAGGCTCTAATTTGACCTTTTCCTCTATGTATGAAGAGGTCATAGGTGACTGTCCCTTTTCCTCCCCTGCACTTTCTGTTGTGTCATCATCAATTACAATTACATTTTCCTCCTTAAGAGAAGGATTGAAAAGGGATTTTGAGTTTAGTATGAATTTATTTGTTTCCCTAGTCTTAGACATGCTAGGATAATTTACCACTGATTTACCTTTATCACATGCAACTGGTTCCTTTTGTTTCTGTATTGAATGCCCAAGCTTATGATTTCTTGATTCTCTGATATGGATTCCCTTGATAGCCTTTTGTAACAAGTAATTCATCTTGAGTGTGAATATCCAATTCAACCTCTGTTTTCTATTTCGTCTTCTGTGTTTTGGTGATCTTGGCTACATGGGAACTTTCTTTCACTGTAACAATAGGGGTTTTAGAAACCTTCTTGTCTTTTTTATATTTCTGTTTAGGAGAAATTTTATGTTTAGGTTTATGTTCTTGAATATCAAGAGATTCAATTAGCCAATCCCAAGGGTGATGGACTTGTCCCAAAGCATATAGGACCATGGTTTTAAACAGTCTTTGGTGAAAACGACTCAGGATGAGATTGTATTCTCTTAGACATTTTTGTCAGGATTTTTAATGAAAATAATTGTAGACATAGAGGGATGTCACCATTCAAGTGCATTAACAGTATAATGTGGTAAAGGCAAATAAAGGAGAAACATCCTTCACATGTAATATAACTGTGAATCACCATTAGAGCAGTTTTCCATTCCTTCTTCAACCAACTCTGTGGGATACCTTGATTCCAGTTAGGATCTTGGTGTTCCGGGAGCAAAAATTGGTTGACAAATTGCATAGGCATCTCCTCCTTCTTCCACCATCTCTCTCCATACATGGATAGCTTACATGTTGTCCCGATTGAATGCTCTGTCACATGAATTAAAACCTTCTCCAACATTGTTGCGAATCCATCAAAGTTCTGAGCAAACATCAGAAATTCGCTCATGATAGCCCTATAGAATTGAGTAGAAGTTAAACCAACCTACTCTTCTGAGCCTTTGCAAAATCTCTGGTTAAGTTTCAGGAAATTCAACGTCCTCTGGTTCTATTCAGGTAACTTGCCCTCTTTTCTTAGGTTCCATAATGCAAATCACTGAATTTTAGAGTTTGTCTAGGGTTTCTGTCAGCAACAACTATAGATCTTCTGAAAATGTTGTGGAAGAGGCTGGCGACCTGCAAAGCTTGTATAAACTAAAACCAAATATAATGAAAGACTCAAGCATAATCTATTAGCCATCATGCTATGAAACCAACAAACCCATGATATGATTTAGAGTGAAGGAGTACAACCCCGATCTCTTCGAATGAGTATAAAACTGAGGACATGAATTTGAACTTTAATAATCAATCATGCTGGTTTTTAGGATAAGATCTCGGGCATCCTCTGACATGATATTTTGAAGTGGTGCATGAAAAATGATGATTACTCCTGGTGCTACAAGAATAGCGCTATTCTTGTAGCGCCTTTTCCTATCAACAAAAATTCAAATTTGAAATGAGAAAAAGACTTTTGATTTCATGGAAAGATCCTGAATGTCTAATTCTAAGCTTAATCACACTAATGCATGTTAAAAACACTCAAAAAGGATAATCCAAGCACACTTTTAAAACTGCAGAGGAATAAAATAGAATGTAAAGTAATGCTAGGAAAGGATAGGGCAAGGAAAAGAATCTTTCAACAGTCATTTCAAAATCAAGTATTAACAGGGACAATGATCCATGCCTCCAACATTCTATCTAATTCTTTGCACACTTTCTCCTTGTACTTCAGGTTCAATAAATATGGCCTCTTCTTGGTTGGCTCAACATTGGTTTTAATTGAATCTTCATTTCCCCAAGGGATCATGCAATTCCCTTCACCTATGAGAAGCTTGTTGCAAACATGTCTTCATACTCTCTCAACAAGTCTACCACTTGCGTTACTATTTCCTGGTCCCAGTAATCACCAATTATGGCCATCTTCGATGATTCTTCCATGTCTGTATTACGTTTCTTTATTTTTAATGGTCACAGATAGTTTGGCCTAGTGCTACTATATGTGTTTCCTTGAATTACATGCTCCTTCCATTTCTTATAAACTATCTTCTTCTACTTCTCTCACCTTTTCACTTTCTTTGGTTCTTTCTGCTTGATGAAAAATGTGCAAGGGGGATGGAAAGAAGGCGGAAAAAGAAAAGATGAAAGAAAGAGTGGATCCAACAAAAGGGATCTAAAATAATATGAGATGATGTTAGAAGAGAATGGATCCAGAAGAGTAGAGGAGAAATAAAGACGAGAGATATGCAAGAAGAGTCAAGCTAAGGAGGCAAGTCAAGCAGAGAAGCAAAGACAAGAAAGAAAGGGGTGACGAATGAGTAGTCAAATCCAAGATGAATAGAAGAAAAACTAGACTAGAAGGGTGTTTGGAAGAAATATTTGGGCCAGAGAGAAGCGCATAAGAAAAAAGGCCATTTAAGAGACATGGAATTAAGAGTGGGGTATCAAAAAAGGATACCAAAAGTAGTGGGAATAAGATCGATGAAAACAAAGTTAAATCCCATTGGCTAGTGAGAAATGTAGTCACGTTAGAGGAAGATAGGGTGAAAAACAATAGCGCTGATGCAACAAATGATAGCGATGGAACCCTCCAACAAGGAGAAAAGGTTTCGGCAATTATGAGCAGGCTTGTGTGACTTGAGGTAGGGATCTCTTTTGGATCCCTCACCGAAGAAAATGAGAGAGTATGGAGGAGCCCCCTCTTTGAACCACCCCCTTTGCGCATTTTTCATCAAGCAGAAAGAACCAAAGAAATTGCATAGGTGAGAGAAGTAGAAGACGATAAGATAAGATAGATAATTTTATTAATGTCTAACTAATGTTCACAAAAGTAGGTCAAAGGGACTACTGAGTACAATGGTTTCAATTCAAATAGGGAGTACCAAAAGGTCTCTTATAAAATGCAAGATGCATAAAGTAAAGTGCAATAAGGTAGAGTATTAGAGAGTGAGATCAACTCTGAGGCATGAATAACCCTCGACCCCAAGTTCAAAGACCCACTATGATGATGAAGTGTACCGTAGGTGAAGATCTAAGGACAAGAGGATCTACAAGAAGAAGAAGAAAGGAAATGGGTCTATCCTAGAGTGGACCCATCTCTCCTACCATCTAAGGCCGAATGAAGGAAGCTGAGTATAATAGGGTGTCCTAAGGGGGAGCTAGTAAGCTTCCTGGATTGTCTGTTGCATTACTGATTGGTAGAGGTATTGCACTAACGAGCTTAGGGAGATATCCTCTGTCTCCTGGAAAGGGATCTGGTCTGGTCATGTCGCTTAAAACTCGTGGTGTGAGGAAAGGTCTCACAAATCTGCACTAGTTTGGAGTCCAGGTTTGCATTGGTGTCAGTCTATCTCTTAGTGCCCCTTCTTGAGGGTAGCATCGTGAAGAAGGAGGTGATCTGTTGAATAGGTTTTGGTATCATAAGAGGCTAAATAGTGAAGGAGAAGATACAAGTGAAGGATAAGTCAAAGTCATTGATACTTTGCAAGAAAGAGCGTCATTATTAGCAACAACAAGTAATAGTCAATCAAGAAGACACAGTTCTAGATCGAGTATGGAAAACCAAGATTCAACCCTTAATCTTCCCATATTTCATGGGATGAGAAGAGACGATGCAAAATAACATTGGTTGACATATGAAGCTATATGATATGTGAAAATAGTCACAAATGAGACATCCAATATCTTACAGCTAGAGGACATATTTAGAGACAAATATCTGAAATGGTACATGAAGTACAAGGCCACTACACCGGTGGGACAAACAAGGCCCCTTACAGAGATAAAGAGAGATCTACTTGGGGAATTTCAAAAGCCTAAGTCAGAATCATAATGTATAACTGAGATCAAGGAAATTAAGCAGCAAGCTGGAGAAACCATGCAGGATTATGACAGATGATTCAAGATTATGTTGGACAAAGTGACATTTTAGATCCAATATGTCCATCACAGAGAATGGTGCATTTCTAGACTCCTACCACACATTCAATTCCTTCCCAGCCAACAGAAGGTAACGACCTAGGTGGAGGTCGTGGAAATTGAAATGCGCTTAAAATCTATGCCAAAAGGTGGTGAGACAACGATAGGAATTGCATGGGTACAATATTATCTCGCAAAACTTACCATGAAATTGAAAGATATGGAAAAGGATAAGGTGGTGCGCAAGAATGTATTGCGTACCCTCTGTCGTGAAGAAGGTCACCGTAAAAATGAGTGTCTTGTGTTGGGAAGCTACACAACGACAGGGGCACCAAATCTATTTTTGACATGACCACAAACCAAGTGGTGTGGTATCTATAGACAATGAGGTCATATACCTCCCCATTGTCCAACACCATAGAAGTATCAAAAGACCACACACACTTCATTTTGTGAATTTTGCAAATCCTTGGGCTACAATGTGAAAAATTGTTGGTCGTTATAGCTAATGCAAGAGCACACTGCAGATGTTTTCTAGGTCCAAGAAGAACATAAGGGTGAAGACCATGGAGGCTTTGAAAAAGAAGGTTACCAAGGAGGCCAATGAGGAGGATATGGAAGGGGAATAGGATATAGTGGTGGAAAAGGAAGACCACCTACATGTTTTAAATGTGGCGAGATAGGCCACTTGTCGTGATTCTGTACCAAGCTGTGCACGCACTATGGATATTGCCATAGCGCAGACTGTGTCATGGAAGATTTCCTAGAGATATTGGAAAAATGGCAAGAGAATAAGGGACACTGCAACATGGTGACTGTGACTTGTGCATAGATTAGTATTCAAAAGAAGAAGCAGATGTAGAGGTGGTAACCTAAGGAGGCATTTGTATGGGATCCAACATGGAATGAGGAGAAAGTTCAAGTCATAATGTAGAAGGAAACATCAGAAAAGCATCGCAAGCACCTCCTAAGTTTTACACCATGAAACAAAAGAAACTTTCATGTGACGCACAAAAGGCCTTGGAAGAGGACAACACACACGAAGAATTGAAGCGCACAACATAGAGGTTGTTGGAAGAAGCTCACACATGTAAAGAATTGAAGCACACAACGAATAGGCAATGAAAGAGGCTCACATGCACGAGGAAGTGCAACATGCAACACAAAAGGCACTAAAATAGGAACACATGAATGAAGAGTTACAACAGATGACACAAGAGGAAACACTGTGCAACACTTACACTAAGGCTAAATTAGAAAACTAGGTAAGTGACTACTTGCACCATCATCTTAAAATGTCGGGTGACGTTATAGATGCAAATAAATTGATCCATATGTTGAAAAGATGTATGGAGGAAGGGGAGATCGACACTACTATTTCTTCCCTATTACTAGAACAAGATGTGCACCATATAAGCAAGAGGAAGCGCACGAGGAGAGAATTTAAAATGATAGTCGAGCTAGGAAGTTATGATATGGATGGTGTAATGTTGGACCTGGGATCCAACATGAACATATTGTCAAAGAAATCATGGGAGTTGATGGGTATACCAAATTTGGTGTGGTCTCACATTCAACTCAAGCTTGCCAACCAATACAAAATTTATCGTATTGGCATACTAGATAAAGTGGAAGTGAACATTGATGGGGTAAAGACCAAAGCAAACTTTGAGGTGATTGAGATCATGGATGACTCAGACCCCTATCAATATCTACTTGGCATTGACCAAGCATTCGTTAATAATTTCTTACTAAATCTAAAGCAATGACAAATGTCCTTTGAGACAAACACCTTGAGTGTTATTGCACCACTGGATCCAAGTGAGGGAAACAAATATAATGATCCCAGGAATGAGGAAGTACAAAGTTCGATCATAGAGAACATAAACAACATTATAAGATGCAAGGAATATTATGTGAACCTGAAAGATGATGGTGAACTGAGATGGAGAAGTTTTTGTTCCTATGATATAGATTCAGAGATTGTTATGGAAAGATGTTAGAATAATATGTATGATGTATCAACTAAGAGATGTGCGTGAATCACCAAAACAATGTGCTAGATCAGATCAGAATTGTACGGCCTACCGAGGTTTGATGGTATAGGCCCGATAGACACATTCCTATCACAAATAGAAGAGATTGTACGAAATACCTAAAGGATTCATGCCATGGATGCAATAATCAAAGGAACATCTACGCACTAGTGGGCAACGCACCATGCAAATCTACAGTAATGGATGCATGTGGTAAAGTATATCAAAGTAAGGTTCCAATCGACAAACGAATTTGAATTAATGAACATGTAAAAGGGTATTGAATATCCTTAGAAGCATATTTGTTTCTGTAAAAGGCGTTGGATAGCCAAGGATATTCCTAGTGCACAATGGGTTCATATGACACTCAAGGACACCATGCATAAAGTTTCCTACGTTAACTATATGTTGTTGGAAAACTCAAAGCCACTAGATAAGATGCACATTTAGAAGTTAGAATCATCCCAATGTTTGTACACTAGTCCGGTTGGCTTGATACAATCAATAAAACTTCATGAAAAACCATGGTAGAGGCTAATAACCATGATTTGACTAAATAAACGTCACTACCTGCCAAGCTCAGATGCATTGTGATGACATACCCTACATGGGACAAGTGTGCCCAATAGACAAACATTGTGCACAATTGGAATATGACTTAATTAGATTAGACACAACCAATGTAATAATTAGGAAGATTAGATAGGTCCAGACATTTAAGCGGGAAGAGATAGGTCTTACCTGGAACAAATTTAGAAGATTTGTAGGAGATTGAGGTATAAATGATGAAGTACAACCCAAAGGATAAAACGACTGGACATGACATGTGGCCACTAGAATGCACGTGGATACAAAAACAAAGAGGTAGGTTGTTAACATTGGGATATGTGATGATAACATGGGTAACTTGAATCAATTATGGAAATAATTATCCACGATGCATAACAGTTATGGCAGAAAGGTATACCACCAACTAGAATTAATGATGAGCATGGAACGAGCCAAACAACTACATAAATAGATATCGTGGGGAGAATGTTACCCAACCAACTATTAAACGTTCAAAGACACCAATTCCATTCATTATGTTAGAAGAGAGAACGAGGTGTAGAAAAACCAATAGAGTGTAGAGCAGAGAGCCAAATGTAGAGTGACCAAAATGCCAGGAGCACTGCAATTTTAAGTGAGTTAGTACTGGACATTCAGTGCACGTAGCCCTTCCAAGCAACAGTTTCCATGGAAATACATAAATAGAGCTCTTGGTTAGAGGGTGGAAGAACAATAAATCAGAGGTGTTAAATAATCAACAAGGATAATGGATTCTGCAAGCAAGCCCAAAGCATGGAAGAAATTCTAGGCAGTCAATGAACAACATGTGCTTGACCTTGAAATACAGACCATTGTAGGTATCATAGGCCCTTTGGTGGGAAGGGTTCCCCAATTTAAATACATATATTTCAACATACAGAATGCGGTGCAATTCCTAGAAATGCACTATGACGCATCCACACAGGTGATTCTAGGGATAGAAGGAAAACAAAGAGTGGTCGCCAAGAAATGGTCCAAACCCCTCAAGAAATAATAGATACTATCATTGGTTGATTTCCTACATTTTTGGCGTCACCCATCGATTAATGCATGCGTATAATTCTTACCTAGTGTATTGCATGGCAGGGTCCTCTAGCTCGATAAGCCATATCAGGTCGACATTGACACAATGAGCCTAGTGACGGGCCTTCCTATCAATGGAAATGATCTGGTTGAAGTGATAATGGATAAGGATGCAACACACAAGGAGGTGTACACAATTTATGGTACACAAAGAGGGTCAAGAGGAGTGGTAATTTCATAGATTAACGACGACATAGTTTGATTCGCTACGCTAATACTTGCCTACAAAATGTTGTGCAAGTTCCACAAGGACGAGTTCCCACTAGGGGTAATTGTCGTTGCAGAGTGATGTGTAGAAGGAGTTAGGATGGCTTAGGAAAGATACTTATTGAACATATTCATCCAGGGCTATCTAGAGGTGCAAGACTTCAAAAAGGAGTTTCATTACAGTTGGATATTACTCCTGCTAGTCATGATACTATGGAATCCACCACTAGGCCACAAGTACGATGCAAAGGTCTCACCATCCTTCCTAGTGCCAAAGTTCCTATAGCCCCAATACAACAAGAAGAATAAGATCTAGGTTGAGACTATCACAATGTTCTAGTGATGGTACACAGTGTTATCATAGGATTTGTACTTGTGCAAAGCCTTCCACAAGACGCCAAACTTTTGTAACGATTGGAAATATTTTTCATTGTCACCTAGACAAGTATTTCCCTTGTTTTAGTGATGGATGAAGATCCAACACAAGGGGGGCTTCCCTTGTGGCCTCAAGGGAATATTCCCTTGTGACCTCAAGGGATCCTATAGCAAGTTCGAGACAAATATACGACTCCTTATCTTGGTCACTTGAGGTGATAGGCTAGGTTCACGGGGATGGCTGTAACGAAGCAAGACAATTGATTGATTGAAGATATGAGAGAGATTTCAACAATTATCAACTTTATGCATGTAAACAATGATCCCATACACTAGATATCAATGAAAGAGGGATGTTGCAATAATTTTCTACAATATCTAACAATTTATATTAATAATAAACATTTGTAACAACAACAAGAAAACAACCCTAAAAAAATGCCAAATAAATCTTGAAATGCAACTCTTAACAAGTGGATTAAGATCCTAGTGTTGCACAATAAATTTAGCCTTCATAAACCACAATATTAAGTAAGTTATCACCAATCTAATCAAGCCCTAATAACTGTAGCAAACATTTAGAACAAAAACAAATAAATTACCAAGTTTTCCAAGCGTTGTATTGGATTTAGGATGAGAGAGTAGTTGGGTATCCAACTACTAAGTTACTTTAAGAGAGAATTGAAAGGGTTGTGTCTTAAGGTCACTTTGTGAGGTCAATACTAGTGTGATTTTATCTCTTTGGGAAAATGGAGTCAAGTCACACCTTAAATTTGGACTTAGGTGTCCAATAAGAATGAAGATTTTAAACCCTATGTGAAAAGACTTATGGACCTAGGATCAAATCTTGCAAGAAAACAAACCCTAAGGTGCAAAGACTTATGGACCTTACATGTCGTTTTCCATCTTAAAAAATGCCTAGTTTTCGATCCAAGTGAACTAAATGAAAACCCCAAGGTGCAAAGACCTATGGAACTTAGAATCTTGAATTAGCTAAAGACTAACCGCAGGGGGACAAATATTTGTGATCCATAGAACTAGTTCTTTAAACACTTCAACCAATTTAAGAGAGATGAAAATAGGGAGGGGGACAAAGACTTATGATCCCTCCTAGGGTTTCAATAAGAACAAAGTAACATGCAATACCAATTAGCATTTACAACAATATACAATGCAATAACACTTAAACTTGAAGAAGAAGACGTACTCATCCAAGTCGTTATGCAAGAGAAACCCTATCTAAACATTCATCCATCCAAAACAAGAGAAGACATCCACAAGATCATGCTCCAAAGGTGCACACAAGTAAACTAGGGTGAAAAAGAGATAAGAGAGAACAATTAGTAGTGATATCACATAAGAGCGAGTTGTGTGTAATTCAAAACAAGTGCTAACCTATTTATATGAGGCAATCCTAGCGCATATGTCCACATAATGATCTAAAACGAAAATAATCCATGATACAAGTGGGGATGACCCCTCAAGTAGCCTCTAACAATGAAAAATCATGCAAAAAAACCACAATAAGCCCTCTAAAGCCACACATGTGGGTGACATCATCCTCCAAGAAGGTGCAAGAGGCCTTCAAAGGCCACATCACATCACCAAGGTGCCAAGTATGGTGGAAAATGACCTCTCATTTTCAAAGGTCCCGTCTCATCATCAAAACCCCAACTCATCAAAGTTGTGCCCCAATAGTAAGAAAGACCCAATCCATGACGTCATCATCCATATGCTCAACATCCAAGGTGAGAAGGTCACCATCCAAGGTGGAATTAAGGTGCATCTTGTCTCTGCACAACATCCAATTATGTTCCAGTGCAACGTCGTCCATCCAATCCTTAATAACCTTTGGGGTACAATACTCATGGTGTGGGATCCTTTTCCATTTGTGTGCCAACATGACTATATATGCAAAGTAAAATCTCATTTGTCCATCATCCAAGGTCCAAGAGGTGTGAGAACCTATTTCGGAGAGGGCCAATTCATCAAGTAGCTCAATGCTCTGCATCACATGTGTTATGTCCTACATAAATTGCACAAGTCCCTAGGTGAAATCATAGGGATATCCTCCAAAACCATGTCAGGTGCACCCAAGTCAGTCAAAACCATGGAATGAAGTGAAACCATCAATCACAAGGGGAAATACTCCTTCGAATCATGTAAAGTAAGACATCTATTAACAAAAAATCCAAATGAACCACTTTCATTGGGTATCCCCTCCAAAATTCACACAAGGTCAAGACTTTATCCAATTTGGCAAGTTTAGGTATGGGTGGACCATCAAAAGAACTAATTAGGTGTGCTAGTACCCAAGTAGAGAGATATTTCCTAGAAGAACTAATCAAAGATATGTAATGAATGTGAGGTGGTGATGGGGTTTACGTCTGGGCATGGGGTCATTAACATGTGAGACAATGTATGGGCTCACCTCCATGAGTGACTTTGTTGAGGGTGCACTTGATGATCGAGTTACCCTTTCCTCGATGCTTTTTGTATTCCAAACCACTTATTTTCATTTTTCTTTATTTTATTTGATTTGCAAGTCCCCTTGAAAAGGTTCCAAGCACAAAACTTCCTTTGCTTTTTATTCGGGATATATTCAAATCCTCTTTGATTGATGAATATGTTTATTCACATTAGAACTAGGTGCGATCACCATTAATGAGGGGTTAGAGCTCAATTATGGACCATGGATTTTAAATGTCCTCATTTTCCCATTTCTTTCTTTATTATTGGTCAACTGTAATCTACCTTTAGGCCTTTAGCCCCTTCTTCTCATAAAAGAGTGAGGCACAAACCTTTTTGGTGTACTTGGAACAACATTAGCAAAAATGTGGGAGAACATGATGATCAAGGATGGAAAAGTGGTAAGTATGATCGAGAATGGTACGCTACCTCATTTAAGGAACCACCAATAGTATCGTTTTTCCCCAAGAGTGACAACACGGAACTAGGATGCCTAGGATGGCCACCAAGGTGAAACAAGGTAAAAATCATAACTTTTATGCTTATGATTCATTATCCAACTTCAACCTATGATCATTAATCAAATTCCCAATGTATTAAATATGACACTTTATATGAAAAAAAGACTAATGTACCTCATAATGTGTCGGAAAACCATCTCCCAATGAGCCTTGTTGATTGAGTGTGATGAGCCATGATGAATAGGAAAAGACATCTGAGGGGGATGCTAGGTTGTTCTCTATGGAAATGTTGATCATCATCATCATTTGGATCATTATCTTCATTGTGGTCCATGATACATGATCTCCTCTAGTTACCCCTAGGTGGGAGGGGGTAACATCTGGCTCCAACATGGGGACATGTACTCACCATATAGTGCATGGAAACCTAAGCATCTCTGGTAGTCCAAGACCTACAAATTGCATCCCTCTAAAGCATCCTGCTACATTCTAACATGCACAAATTAGTACTACAAGGCAGGGGGATGCTACCCACTCTAGTTTATGAAAATATAAAACCATGCAAGAATAGGAATTATTTTTCATTTTCATAAATATATCATTTTTTTTTATATAAATGCTAAGCTAAGATGAATGCATGATAAAGTGGTGAACCATATCAATAAAAGGAAAATAATGCAATAAAGTAATCACACAACATGACATATCTATCCTACCTACCTGATCTAAAAATGAAGAAGACTTGAAAAACTTGAAATTTATTGCAAGTGAATGTTATGTGTTTAAAGCAAAAGGATCAGTTTGCAACACATAAATTAAAGGATTACTTATGAAAATTACACATAGACATCAGCATAATCAATGAACATAAGCACATAAAAACAACAATTGATAAAGGAGTTCACCCCTCTTATGGGCTACATCTCCTGGTCCAGCTTCCAATGGATCATTATTATTAATTGCTCAAAAGTGCTCAAAAACATGTCTTACAATGCTCAAACTGAATAACCGACTGCTCCAATGGCGTCAAAGCGTCCCAAAACCCCTGTCTGGGCTCTTTCGGCACCTCAATCGGTTGAAAAATGAAGAAGTTATGCCTCCTGGAAGTCCCCTCTTCAAGCTTGCTGTCTCTGCATCTACAAAACGCACCCTCCTTGATTGAACCTGGCTCACACGCATTTTAAAGCGTGAAAACCCAGCACCAGGCGCAACCGTGCCAACGATGCAAATCGTAGAACGGTTAAGGGCGCGCCAGCCCCTAACCGCCTAGGCACTTGGGCATATGGCGCATGTGACCTCGCGCATAACAAAAAGGTAGTTAATTCATTATAACCGTTTCAAAACTGTAGAAACTCCGGTTGTGGTCACATGTGGTTTAATAACCACAGGCTATATGTTACAAACTCACGCGCAAATGGTACAACCGCACACACCATATACATACACGGTTATATGAAAGTCCAAACGACCACGGGCCGGGGCTAAGCCCCGGCCCGACCCCTGCCCATTTATACATTGATATGACTTTATAAATATTGCATGTGGTTATATGTTAAGTCACATGGTGTGGGTGCATTGGTCGGACAGTTATACAAATTCGTTACATAGTGGGGGAGGTCCGGGGGTCGAACCCCGCGGACTCCCATAGTTTTTACACAAAACCACTCAACCAATAAATGAGTGACACGTGGCGCCCACAGATTGGGCCACGTGTCCTCATACCATTTGCCAATAAACGGACACGTGTCAGCTCCCAATTCGTCAACAGTCAACCAATCAACATCTGCCATGTCACTACTATACGGTCGTAGGGTCCTTCCATGTCAGATCGTATGGACTGTACGGACTGGTACAATCAACATCAATTTTTTTTGCCTGTTTGGCTTGACGAACATATCGCGATATCTTCTCCATACGGAGTCCGTTTGACAAAGTAAATATACTGCCGGAATCAGGAAGACGAGACAGACGCAATGGCACTATTTTCGTCGCATTCCGAGCACTTTGAAATTTGAGCAAAATTTGATCCCCTGATCACACCTCCCCATTGGAAAGCTTTTGGACCTCCAAAAGACTATTTCAGTCTATGTGAAGATGAGGGTAAAGTTCCCTCACCCTTCCAACATCAATCCACTTGGCCTTGCTTGGATTCGTCCCTTTAAGACCAACTCGCAAATACTCCACATTTCCTCGTTTCGAAGATCGCATTCTCCTGTCAAGGATGGTGTCTTCCTGCAGTTCTATTAGATACTCTGGAGAAAAATCATCTATGGAAGGAATCTGAACATGCTCTCCTTGATCATCAATCAATGGAGGCTCATACAACTTCAAATTCTCAACATTAACAACTGCATACATTTGCATATAAGGAGGCAAATCTAAACGAAAAGCATTGTTACCAATCTTGTCGACAATTTTGAAGGGACCATATCAAATCGGTTTCAACTTTTTACCTTCTCCTTTAAGCCTCTCCTTGCTTATGTAAAGCCAAACTTCATCACCAACTTAGAAAATGTGATCAACACGATGCTTGTCATGTCTCGTTTTGTACTTGGCCTGACTCTTTTCCAACTGCTCTTGCACCACCTGGTGTATCGACTGAATTTGTTCAATGAACTTCTCTTCCCTATCAATTTCATATTGACCATCGACAGCAATATCTTTCCCAAAGATAAAATCTAAAGGCGACTTGGGCAAATAGCCAAAACATGCCTCAAATGGCGATGTTTGAGTCGAAGAGTGCTTAGCTCGATTGTACGCATGCTGAATGTAGTGTAAATGTTCATCCCAAAGTTTAGGATGCTTGCTGCAATAAGCACGAAGAAGATGTACCACTGTACGATTCACCACCTCTGTCTGACCATCTGT
>ML777270.1:714253-752800 GCA_009831015.1 Picea engelmannii
AATTCGGAAGATGTTTCGAACTGGTAGAAGAAGAAGAAGAAGAAGATGATGGAGGAGGAGAGGGTGGTGGAGAAGCACCATTCCCTCCATTTCCGCCTGGAGTTTTGTCACCACCGCCTCCCTTATGCATTGAAGGGTTGGAGATTTCACCCTGCGACAATATGTTCCGTTCCATCAAGATCTTCATCATATCTCTCAACTCCATGACAGCCTCTCTGATATCTACATTTTCAGCCGGAACACGTTCATGACTTTCTGCACGAGCCATGCTTGGTGAATGTCTCTCTGAAACTTGCGGTGAATGAATCTGCTTCCTCCTTGCCAGATGAGAACTTGGCTCCACAAGTTGACCTTCTCCTCTTGTGAGTTTCAACCTTGTGAGCATCAAAAACAAAACTTTCAAACAATCAAGTCTTCAAAGCCAGTGCTCTGATACCAACTTGATCTAAAAATGAAGAAGACTTGAAAAACTTGAAATTTATTGCAAGTGAATGTTATGTGTTTAAAGCAAAAGGATCAGTTTGCAACACATAAATTAAAGGATTACTTATACAAATTACACATAGACAACATCATAATCAATGAACATAAGCACATAAAAACAACAATTGATAAAGGAGTTCACCCCTCTTATGGGCTACATCTCCTGGTCCAGCTTCCAATGGATCATTATTATTAATTGCTCAAAAGTTCTCAAAAACATGTCTTACAATGCTCAAACTGACAAACCGACTACTCCAATGGCTTCAGAGCGTCCCAAAACCCCTATCTGGGCTCTTTCGGCACCTCAATCGGTTGAAAAATGAAGAAGTTATGTCTCCTGGAAGTCCCCTCTTCAAGCTTGCTGTCTCTGCATCTACAAAACGCACCCTCCTTGATTGAACTTGGCTCACACGCATTTTAAAGCGTGAAACCCAACACTGGGAACAACCGCACCAACGGTGCAAACCGTAGAACGGTTAAGGGCACGCCAGCCCCTAACCGCCTAGGCACCTGGGCATATGGCGCATGTGACCTCGCGCATAGCAAAAAGGTAGTTAATTCGTTATACCCGTTTCAAAACCGTAGCAACTCCGGTTGTGGTCACATGTGGTTTAATAACCACGGGATATATGTTACAAACCCACGCACAAATGGTACAACCGTACACACCATATACATACATGGTTATATGAAAATCCAAACGACCACGAGCCGGGGCTAAGCCCTGGCCCGACCCCTGCCCATTTATACATTGATATGACTTTATAAATATTGCATGTGGTTATATGTTAAGTCACATGGTGTGGGCGCATTGGTCGGATGGTTATACAAAGTCGTTACATAGTGGGGGAGGTCCGGGGGTCGAACCCCGCGGACTCCCATAGTTTTTACACAAAACCAATCAACCAATAAATGAGTGACACGTGGCGCCCACAGATTGGGCCACGTGTCCTTATACCATTTGCCAATAAACGGACACGTGTCAGCTCCCGATTCGTCAACAGTCAACCAATCAACATATTCCACGTCACCACTGTACGGTTGTAGGGTCCTACCACGTCAGACCGTACGGACTGGTACAGTCAACATCAATTTTTTTTGCCTGTTTGGCTTGACGAACAGATCACAATATCTTCTCCATACGGAGTCCGTTTGACAAAGTAAATATACTGCCAGAATCAGGAAGACGAGACGGACGCAATGGCACTATTTTCATCACATTCCGAGCACTTTGAAATTTGAGCAAAATTTGATCCCCTGATCACTACCCTACCCTAGTTTTTCATAAAACCGAAAACTAGGTATAATATTAAAACTAGTGAATCCGTCCTAACACTTCATCAGAACCAAAATTTCTATCTTTGTGATTAGTTATGAACCAAAAAAAAAAACATCAAGCATAAAATAATCATGAGTCGATAAAATCATCACGACATAACCATATGGAGAATAAAGCTCATGAAGACGAAGATGAAAAGGATAAATCTGGGACGTGTTCTCACAAGCTTGCTCTACCCATGTTTGGATAGGGTTGTGATAATATGGAGGCTCATAATGCCGACTCAAAGGCTTCAGAGAATGAATACCTTGGATTTAATCACTCCCCAAGGATCGAGATGGAATCATAAGAAATATGAAGAATTCCTAATGATTACCCAAGGATAAAGTGGATGAAAAATGGGACACGGATTTAGATCTCAAGAAAAAAAAATTCTCCCAACTTTGATCTTTTATATGCGGCTGGAAGTGCTTTCAATAAGCCAGAAGTTGAAGACAACTTTGCTTCATAAATAAGTTAGCATCAAAAACATAATTTCTAGTCGTATCTCCAATGATATAGTAAGATGAGAAAAAATAAGGCTGGGAGCCTTTGCCATAAAATACTTGTCCTAGACAAATCGTAACTTCATAAGAATATTCAGTAGCACCTGAGCATAAAGGTGGTTGAAAATATTTCCAAGAGAACAAATTTAAGTGCTTAAAGGAGTACATATAACACCTTCTAGGGAACACCTGGAAGTCATCATGAGAATACTGTAATGTATCACTCCTAGATGGCTGAAATAAATCTATTAACATATCATCCTTATATTGCTAAGAATTTGAATCAACAATGCTCATAGATGTATGTTCCAAAGGTAACAAATTTGCATTCTTGATTCTAAAATCATCATTGACATCATAAATGGGATCCCCATCAAAATGAAAGAAATTCTTATCCCATCTATGTCTTCTAACACATATAAAATCACCAATACAGTCATCATGTTCTTCTTAGATGAAAAATTTAGCACATCCAAGGGTTCCTCCAATACTTCCTCACTTTCCAAGTCATGAAATGATGCATAATAAAAAATTTGAGGAGTATAAATTGCCATAATCTTGTATTCATGAGAGGAATGGACTTCATCTTCATCAACCGGTGGAGAAAATACCAACATCTTATCTTCATGTGGATTGGTATCCTCAACGAGGTCTTCTTCATGGCCTCGGTCTTGAGCATGATGTTCTTCCTTAAGGTTTTCTACAATAAGGTCAGAGAAGAATCCTTCTTCTTTAAGGGCTATTGTAAGCTCTTGAAGAGTGTCTTCATATGTATGAAACCTTGGACTCCAATGCTCAAGAAATTTTTTAATGACATCTGTGAGAAAATATATGCTCTTTGGTTTGCAACAATCCTTGAACCGGTCTCGAAATTTTACTAGAAGGGAACATATAAATAATTTTATTTGTATATCTTCATGTATCACCTCTACTTCCCACATGTATTTCAATAACATGAATAATGACCAAAGATCGATCACCCTCGTATTTTGGATAACTCTCCGACCATTTTATATTAAATTTATTTGGATATCCAAGAATGTTTTCAAAACCAATAGAAGAATATGTTCTATGAAAATGCCAGGGTGCCATGATTCCATCACTTGAGAATATGCAATCTTAAAAAAAAAATTGAGAATAGGATGGAACCTCAAAACATATCAGTGGAGTCGCTAGATGATCTTGCTAAATAAGGTTAATCAAAATGTGTATAAAAATAAATGGGTTCTACCCTCAATGGAGTCGCTAGGTAAGCTTGTAGAATATGGCTTTGGGGTAAGCTCACCGAGAAAGTGTCATAGGAATAATGACTCAATTCTCCTCGGAAACAACACCAAAAATGTTATCATGGGATTTGTACTTGTGCAAAGCCTTCCACAAAACACCAAACTTGTGTAACAATTGGAAATATTTGTCACTATCACCTAGACAAGTATTTCCGTCGTTTTAGTGATGGATGAAGATCCAACACAAGGGAGGCTTGCCTTGTGACCTCAAGTGATCCTATACCAAATTGAAAACAAGTCTATGGTTCCCTATCTTGGTCACTTGTGGTGATAGGAAAGGTTCAAGGGGATGGATGTAACAAAACAAGATAATGGATTGATTGAAGATATTTGGGATATTTCAACAATTATCAAGTTTATACATGTAAACAATGATCACATACACTAGATATCGATGAAAGAGGTCCAAAGCGATAATTTTCTGCAATATCTAACAATTTATACCAACAATGAGCATTTCTAACAACAACAAGAAAACAACCCTAAAAAATTACCAAAAAAATATTGAAATGTAGCTCTTAACAAGTGGATTAAGATCATAGTGTTGCACAACGAATTCAACCTTCTTAAACGAAAATATTAAGTAAGTTATCAACGATCCAATCAAGCCCCAATGGTTGTAGCAAAAATTTATAATAACATGAAATAAATTACCAAGTTTTCCAAGTGTTGGATTGGATTTATGGTCAGAGAGTAGTCGGGTATCCAACTACTAAGTTACTTTAAGAGATAATTGAAAGGGTTGTGTCTTAAGTCCACTTTGTGAGGTCAATACTAGTGTCGCTTTATCTCTTTGGGCAAATGGAGTCAATTCACACCTTAAATTTGGACCTAGGTGTCCAAGAACAATGAAGATTTGAAACCATAGGTGAAAAGACTTATAGACCTAGGATCAAACCTTGCAAGAAAACAAACCCTAAGGTGCAAAGACTTATGGACCTTAGGTGTCATTTTCTTTCTTCCAAAATGCCTAGTTCTTGATCCAAGTGAACCAAATAAAAATGCCAAGGTGCAAAGGATTATGAACCTTAGAATCTTGAATTATCTAAAGACTAACCCTAGGGGGACAAATATTCGTGATCCCTATAACTAGTTCTTTAAATGCTTCAACCAATTTAAGAGAGATGAAAATAGGAAGGGGAACAAAGAATTATGATCCCTCCTAGGGTTTCAACAAGAACAAGGTAACATGCAATAACAATTATCATTTACAACAGTATACCATGCAATAACACTTAAACTTGAAGAAGAAGACTTACTCATCCAAGTAGCTATGCAAGAGAAACCCTAGCTCAACATTCATCCATCCAAAACAAGAGAAGACATCCACAATATCATGCTTCAAAGGTGTGCACAAGTAGAATAGGGATAAACATAGATAAGAGAGAACACGTAGTAGTGATCTCACAAAAGAGTGAGTTGTGTTTGATTGAAAATGAGTGCTAGCCTCTTTATATGAGGCAATTCTAGCGCACATGTCCACATAATGTTCTAAAACAACAATAATCTATGATACAAGAGGGGTCAACCCCTCAATTAGCCTCTAACAATGACAAATCATGCTAAAACACTACAATCATCCCTCCAAAGCCACATGTGTGGGTGACATCATCCTCCAAGAACATGTAAGAGGCCTCCAAAAGCCACGTCTCATCATCAAGGTGTCAAGTATGGTTGAAAATGACCTCTCCTCATCAAAGGTCCTGTCTCATCATCAAAATCCTAACTCATCAAAGTGGTGCCCCAATCCATGACACCATCATCCATACGCTCAACATCCAAGGTGGAATGAAGGTGCATCTCATCTTTGTACGATGTCTAATACTGTTCTAGTGCAACGTCCTCCATCCAATGTCAAATAACCTTTGGGTTACAATTCCCAAGGTGTGGGTTTCTTTCCCATTTGTATGCCAACATGACTATATATGCAAAGTAAAATCTCATTTGTCCATCGTCCAAGGTCCAAGAGTTGTGAGAGCCTGTGTAAGAGAGGGCCAAGTCATCAAGTGGTTTAATGATCTGCATCATATGTGCGACATCCTTCTTAAATTTCACAACGTCGTGAAATCACAAGGATGTCCTCTAAAACCATGTCAGGTGCACCCAATCCAGTCAAAACCATGGAATAAAGTGAAACCAACAATCACAAGGGGAAATAGCCCTTAGAATCACGTAAAGTAATCCATCTATTAACATAAAATCCAAATGAAAAACTCTAATTGATTATCCTCATCAAAATTTACACAAGCTCATGACTTTATGCAATTTGGCAAGTTTAGTTATGGCAGGACCATCGAAAGAACCTCTTAGGTGTGCTAGTAGAGAGACATTTCCTGGAAGAACCGAAGTAGAGAGACATTCCCTGGAAGAACCAACCAAATATATGTAATTAATGTGAGTGGTCATGGGGTTTGCTTCTTGGGATGGGGACCAGGGTCAATAACATGCAAGACAATGTACCATGAGTGCCTTTATAGAGGGTGCGCTTGGCAATTGAGTTTTCATTTCCTCGATGCTTTTTGCATTCCAAAGCCCTTATTTTCCTTTTTCTTTATTTTATTTGATTTGCAAGTCTCCTTAAAAGGGTTTCAAGCACAACACTTTCTTTGTTTTTTATTCGAGATATATTCAAATCCTCTTTGATAGATGAATTGTTAGGACTAGGGAAGATCACCATTAATGAGGTGGTGGAGATCAATCATGGACTATGGATTTTAAATATCCTCATTATCCCATTTCTTTCTTTATTATTAGCCATCTATAATCTACCTTTGGGCCTTTAGCCCCTTCTTCTCATAAGAGAGTGAGGTACATGCCTTTTTGGTGTACATGTAACCACATTATCCAAAAGGTGGGAGAATGGAAGGATCAAGGATGGAAAAGTGGTAAGTATGATCGAATATGGTACACTACCTCATTCAAGGAACCACTAATAGTACCTCTTTTCCCTAGGAGTGATAACACGAGACTAAGATGCCCATGATGACCACCAAGGTGAAACACGCCAAAAAACATAACTTCCGAGCTTATGATTCATTATCCAACTTCAACCTATGATCATTACTCAAATTCCCAATATATTAAATATGACACTTTCTATGAAACAAAGACTAATGTACCTCATAATGTTCTAGAACACCAACTCCCAATGAGCCTTGCTGATTGAGTGTAATGAGCCATGCTGAATAAGAAAAGGCATATAAAGGGGCTGCTGGGTTGCTCTAAGTGGACATGTTGATCATCATCATCGGGATCACTGTCTTCATTGTGGGCCATGATACATGATCTCCTCTAGTTACCCCTAGGTGGGAGGGGGTTAACACACATCACTAATCCAAGCGACTATGCAAGCTCTCCGCATACTGTGCAACATCATGGACATGTATGAGGACTATCTCCACTTTACCTATACATTTCATAATGTTTACATCACCCCCTTCGTAGATCCGAATCCTCCCTTTCTGCATCACCGAGGAAGACATTCAATAGGTCATCACAAAGTGGCCAACCGAACTTTGACCCACACCAAATGACAAATTAAAGCAATTGGAGACAAGAACTAAGAGGAGGCAAGAGAAGAAAAGGGCAGAGATGGCCCAACATAAAGGAAAGAAACCGATGGGAGAAAAACAACAGATCGAGACAACCCAAAAAAATTCAATTTTTTGAAAAAGTTATAGAATTTATTTGATATTAGATTTTTTGTTTTGCGAAAATTCAATGAGATTTGAATTTTCAAAATTATTTTAGATAATAGTTATAGTATGCCTTATCTTATAACTTGCAACATTAATAATATGGTTGTAAAAACACTTACATTTTCTTAGAAATTTGTACAACTAGATAGTTATCAATAACAAGATTGCAATCACAACGATATTGATGGATTCCCTTTATAATCTGTATGTTATATTTTATTCTTTAGAATTTACTTGTAGCTAGTTCGATAAATATTTCAACATTGGGTTCCAAATATTAGGGCCATTTCATTTGAAATGATTTGGACACACTTTAGCTTTATTCACTCTAGTAATTTGAGATGAAATGAAGATATGGTATTAATGTCAGTTGAATGTATTATTAATTCTTGCCGAAGGCCAGGACTCTAGCAATCGATTTACGGTTGACCATCAATTAGTTAATGTCTGACTAAAAATATTTTCCAACTGTCTAATGTTGTACATAGGACAGACAAATTAATTATTTTTATAGTATTTAAATTTTCTTTTATAACGATACTATTGGTTAACAAATTCAGACTCTTATTGCCACCGAGTTCTCACATAATGTAATTTAACCTAAGTTTTGTTCGGAGTCATTGAATTACCTTTATCTCAAGTCTTTAAATATACTGACTCATTGCAAATGATCATTTTGTCAGATGTTGCAGTGGCTAATGTGGAGCACCACCTATGTCAGGGCTTTAGTCTATTGTGATAAATCACCAATTTTCTTATAAAATATTGAGCGTCATCAAAACAAGTCTATGAAGTCTTTAAATAACTATGCAGCCACAACCCAACTCCTTGACAACAACCCAACACCGCTTGACAACACCCAACACCGCATCAAAATAGGGCCTCATGCCTTGGTGTCCAAACTAAATTTTCAGATTCAAATTACTCAGTTGGAGAGCAAAACAACAAAGCCATACTAGAGAAAATGACAAGACACCTATCGCTGGAACCATAGTGGTGCTATGTAACTGTACAACTGTAAGTCATTCAATCAATCATTCAATCAAAGCAACTGTACAATTGTAAGTCATTCATTTAGTCATTCAATCAAATATTTGTCTCTATTTACTTTTTTATCATAAAAATGAATTTATCTTCAATCAAAGTTGAATTTTATGTGGTGAACAAAGTAGAAGAATAAGAAGCAAATATTCTAAGTTTTCAAAAATTCCCTCGTGGTAGCTTATGAGTGATTGCATCTTCAATCCTACAAACAAAGTTTTCCATTCAAAGTTTTCAAAAATTCCCTCGTGCTAACTTATAAGTGATTGCATCTTCAATCCTACAAACAAAGTTTTCCATGAATAAGAATCAAGCATGCTAAGTTTTCATAAATTCCCTCCTACAAGCTTATGTGACTTTACAAACTACCATCATTTCCAACCTTGAAGGGTTCTATATTTAACCACATTTTCATTCGTAAGTTTTAGTTTTTTCTACTTGATGTTCTCGGTAGGTGGAAGTCAGAGATAGATAGAGGGCATGTATATTTACAACAAGAGATTCTATGAATCCTATTCACTCCCAGCGCACCGACATGCAGCATGTGGTATTGAGGAACCTCCAGTCGCAAACTTCTTAGCAAATTTTTAAGTGCGAGAGTTATCAAAAGTTTTTATATATTTAAAATTTTGATTAGATTTATTTTGGATAGTCTATTCTATATTTAAAATTGGACAAACGCTACAATTCATCCCAACATAAAGAGATATATTAGATTTAGAATTGCACAAAATTTTAAGAGAATTATGTGATCATACATAATAAACTTTGTCCATATCTAAAAATTTTAAATAATTTAAAAAAATTCATTAACAAGAAAATTAACTCACTCCGTTTTTTCATAATTGCCATGTGCCCACTTAGATAATTACAAAACAAAATACATAAGCTCGCATCTCTACTGTTATTGTAGATTTAACAAACTTGATAAAGTCACGTGGCCTTAATGGCAGTGCTGAAATTTGACATGAAAATGGGGATTTCGTTGATGAAATACAATTAATATTTATAACATACAATTTGTTAAATAATGTTAACTATACTATTAAAATTGAATTCCAACCTTAATCGATGGAACCCACTTATAAGTGTGCACAAATATCTGAAACGTCCATCACTTGTGGTTATCAATCCTTATAAAATTTAACCTATAGAAAATAATTTTAAATTGCAATCTTTAAGTATAATTTTGATAAAAGTTTAAAAATCTGAATTATAAATGAAAACATTCTACAAACAAATTTTAATCTAGAAAAAGATTTAGAATACTTTTATTACCCACTTTATCCTAGCACCATTATTTATTTTTTACCGATATTTGTTACATAATTCTCACATGTCTGCAGATACCATGCAATGTCATCCCTATGCCAAATGCAACAAAGATGTTGAACAAATGCAACAAAGGGGTTGAGTGCAGAAGTCATACCTTCCCTCCTTCCTTTAAATCCCTGTTCTGTGAGGCTGTCAAAGCATTTATAAACTCCAAGGCAACATGACGACTTGAATCTTTTCAATGGCATAAGGGTGAGCTGAATCTTCTATGATTTTTGACCTAACAACCTCTAAAATTGAAGTCCAATAAGCTCACCATATGCATGCCTTTTCCTTAAGCAACAAAGAATATTAATTCATATATTTTCAATTTATATTATTAATAGTAGAGAATAAAAATTACTTATTTAATTCTATAGTTTTTAATTTTTTTTTTTTACGTTTTAAAATTAAATTATTGCATTGTTATTATTATTTAAAGTCTATTTATCTCAGCAAATCAAATGAGAAAACCATTTTTTTTTTAATTTTTCATCAATTTAAAATCATTATCCATATAATAGAGTTTGTGGTGATGGATCATTATCCATATTTTAGAGTTTGTAGTGATGGATTGTGATTCACAATTGCATTATATCGTTATATTCTTTTTCAAAATGGTGATGTTTAACAAGTAAAATAAAATATTGTTTTGATTTGGAAAAAAAATCATTTATCTTGTTCAAAATGCTTTTAGATTTAAATTTTAAATGGTTTTTTAATTTTTTTGAAGATAGTTTTAAAGAGTAAAAAAAAATTAAAAAACAAAAAATTCAATGCAAAAATTTATTAACAAAAAGTTATATGTGAAGGTTAAAATTTTAATTAGAATCGTTGTTAAAATAGTTTTTCAACAAAAATGCCTCCGTATGTAATTACCCAATTTTTGAGATATAACAAACATTGTTACCAATTGATGTGCCAAAAAGGAGACCAACAAGTGGGGAAACAATTGAAGCTTATTTAAAAAAATAAAAACTTGTTACCTGATAAATCAATACACATTCAACAATAAGCCTCTCATTGTATGTTGTTAATTGTTAGATTATGGTATTACCTTCTTTTAGAATTGAGATGCAATGTCACACACATACTTATTAGTCCCTACCGAAGGTGTAGAGGGACTATAGCGATCGATAATTCGTTGACTTCATATTAGTTTGTCGTTTGACTACAAATTTTTGCATAATCTCTATTGTTCAAACTAGAAAACTAAAAACATTATTTTTTATATAATAAAAAAAACCTTATATGTCATGATCTCATTGGATAATAGATTTGAGGTCTTATTGCCAACTTCCCTATTCCCAATGTTTTATATGTTGGCATATCCAAATTTTTTGATCATCTACGGTCTTTTTGAATTTGTACTATTCATATTGAAATGTTTAGATATCCAAAGTTTTGAGCATGAAGAGTCAGCTTTTTGTTAGTTGACTTCATATTACTTTTTCCTTCGACTAATTTTTTTTTGCATAGTCTCCATTGTTTGAACTATTGTTATTGTTATTATTATTATTACATACTTAGAGAGGCATTTTCATTATTATGTACGTAAATAGGCCCGCCACACTGCATTCTTTCTTAAATGTTTGCACAACACGAGGCCCTTCGACGGTTTTGACAACCTTAGGTGTTTACCTAATAGGCCTCATAGCCTTAAATGTTTACTCAACAGGCGTGTTAAAATACAGTTTCCTCTGATTTTTGGATACAGTCTTGTCTGCAGTGATTTTGGGCAATATCGTTCTTCATCGGCATTACTGGTTCACTGGTTGATGCTTGCTCATTGGTTCATTGGATGCTGCTTATTGTTGTTTGATTCAACTTTGCAAATTTGAGGTCCTGCAGCTACAGTTCGACCTCTTGGTGCTTGTTCAATGGTTTGTTATTTGCTTCTTGCTCTTGTTTTCTTCAACTTTGCAAGGTTGGGGTCCTGCACCCGCAATTGGACTCGTTGTTGTAGTTTGCATGGTTGGGGTTCTGCCTCCACGATTGGAACTACGCTTCTGTCATTCCTCATTCATGGGTAAGTTTCGGTGCCATGGTTTCATTCCTATTCCTTATTTGCTGTTTGGTATTTTCAACTTGCAAGCAAGAACTTTCAATACTAGGAATGCCTGAGTCAAAATCCTCTTGCAGAACATCTTTGTGTGTGATTGCTATGAGCAGAGAAAAAATAGTGTGCTGCTATCTTTTCCTTGTTCTTGAATGTCAATGTTCGACACATAGCCCACCTCCGTCGCAGCCATAGTGACATATAAAAAAGGAAATCAAATTTTCTCCTCATATTTTCTGGTCCTGAAAACCATACATTTGGTGCATTTTCCCCAGTCTGTTCCCTTCCAAAACGTCTTGTTCCCCTTCAAATGTCGATGTTGGACACAAAACCCACATTTCTTGCAGCCATAATGACATATAAAAATGGAAATCAAATGTTCTCCTCATATTTTCTGTTCCCGGAAACAATACGTTTGGTGCATTTTTTTCAGGTTGTTCCCTTCCAATCACATATGCCCACTTCCATGTCCTGGACATCGTACCATATCTCTTTCGAAAATAGCAATGCAAAGGGGTTTACAAAATGAATTTAGAGTTGTCATTGCGGAGCAAGCATCTACCAGGACCTTGCCATCCTTTCTTTCTAGGTTGTGACAGGGCATGCTTTTATTTTCTGGATCAAAAACCATGTTTAGMTGTTGGTTTTATGCTATCCTTTGTGTCTTGCAAAGCATATTTCACCACTAAAATGCTTATAGGATGCACGCATGTAATAGGTTMAAAAATGATATGCCTTGAATACTCCGTCTTTGTGCTGAGCAAATTTATAGTGTTATTTCATTTATGTTGTCTCTTATGTTTGGTTCACTATTCACTATACCTTTGTTTGTTTGTCATATGCTATAGTGACCACAAGGCATTGAATTTGACAAGAAGAAGGTTGAAGGATACATAGTGGAATTGGTATACAGTTCCAGACTTATAGTTTGCATTTTTCTTTTTTTCCCTATTTGCATATTATATGAATATAGTTAAGAAACATCTTGAAAATCACAACTTAAAAGATGAAGCAAGTAATAGATGTTGAGTGCTATGAAATAGATATAGACTCCATTGTACATGACAACATTGACCAGGTATTGCATAACAGTGGGATTTTTATATTAGATGCATTCTCGTATACAGTGGGAGATTGCCTCTTCGATGCATTTCCAGTTCTATTGCATTTCCGTTATTCCTCGAATGACATGCACAATGGATTGATAGATCATTTCTTGACCTGTTTAGAAAATGGCGACGTTGAGGCATTGGAGTCGTATCAATACTAATTGGCATCTGATTTGCTTTGCCAGTTGCATGGAATACATGATGTCACTACACATTTTTCAAAGATGTGGTTGTCTGCATCTGCAAGTTTGCCTGCACATGAGAGGGAACTTTGGGGAGATACATTTTGTATATGGTGGTTGTCTAAGTGGTTGAATATATCAATTGAAATATGGTCATTGACAAGAAAAAAATAAATATCTACTATTCAACAAAAATGCATCTAAGGATCCATATTGCATCTTGTTCCATGATGCCAATCCTGTCAGTGGTCATTATGAGCCACTACTCTATAGAAAATGATCCATATGCAATCTTGGAGGACCTCATATTTACTTGTCCCTCATTTGCAAAGACCTTCAATCACATTCAAAGCAAATTATGCATCATATACACTCCCATGGATTACACATAGCGACAACTATTGCATCTAGTTGTGGAGATAGTCTGTTCAATGCAATTTGCTATTTGGTAGCAACAGAGTTCGATGTGCACTCGTTGTGCCTTTACACTATACAATCCTTTTGCAATGCATTTATAAGCGACAATAAACATGCTTTTAACTACTTGCATAAACACCTTTTACCATATCTCCTAGAAAGTATGTCGATAATTGGAAGTTGGCAACAATACCTTGTAAACATGGCAATGCCATATGAGAAAGGAAATGTAGAGGGTGGAAGATTCTATATGCAATGGCTATCTATCACATTCAGAGTAAATATCCAGGTCTGGTTGGCCCTGTCAGATGGTACTGTCCATTCCTATTGTATTGATTCAAACTACGATCGAACAATTGACATCATGTCGTTGAAAATAGATACGCCGCATATCCATTTTCAACCTTTGATAAGAAATACTACTAGTTCAGGATCCACTGTCCATGCCACCCAAACCACATCGAATCTGCATAAGCGTCGCATGCTATTTAATCAGAATGAAACTCATCCCAGTTTCCATGAGGTCATACAGAGCTTAAAAAAAAAACGTAGACTAACTTATCACAACTTGAAAAAGGTCATACATGAGAGAAACAAATAAATTGGTAATATAAGAAATACTACCAGTTCAGGATCCACTGTCCATGCCACCCAAACCACATTGAATCTGCATAAGCGTCGCATGCTATTTAATCAGAATGAAACTCATCCCAATTTTCATGAGGTCATACAGATCTTAAACAAAAAACATAGACTAACTTATCACAACTTGAAAAAGGTCATACATGAGAGAAAAACATACATTGGTACACTTTCTTCTAGACAAAAACTCACATATCACAACCTAAAAAAAATTGTTCGTGCACAACACAATCACATTTTTGCACTTTCTGTTGAACACAAACATCACATGTCCAATGAAAAAGAACATCACCGTTTGCACCATCGAGATGGTGAGGATGCAATGCTCATAAGAAATGTTGATTCCACCTCCAACATGGCTTGTCAACAAGTGAAACTAGTTTCTAGTGGCAACCATAAGTTAACCTACTACATGTTGAAAACACATATGCGTGAGAGAAATAGGTGTAGCCACATATCCCACAATGGTCATGGTACTGACCAAGAGGAAAAAATCACATATCCTGGCCTAGAGCCAACACCATGCACTGCTAGCAATGAAAACCAATGAACACTTTCTACGCATGCTTATCTAGGGAAGAAAGATGAAAAACAGATCTATATGAAACAAATTAAAGACACTCCTTCAATTACATGTGCAATTTGCGATCAATTGAATTTCTCAAAAAACACTAAGTCTTTCACGCCTGATTTGGAAGCAGAATACCTCGGCTTGACACTAAATTATAGAACATTTTCTAGTGGCAATATTTGTCTTCCATGCAAATGATCACTTGAAAATGCAAAATTGCCACACTTTGTAACGCCTGACCAAATAAGATGTAATAAACCACTACCATATGTAAGTACACTTACAGAACTTGAAGAGAGACTTGTGTCTCTGCGAATTGCATTTGCACAAATCTGACCCTAGGGCTATAAACGACCCCAAATGGGCTTAATAGGATCAATTATTAATGTGCCTGTCCAACTAGATGTTATACAAAAAGCCTTGCCACAATTGATTAGCGATACAATGACAATTGTTGTGGCTCTCAAAAGACATTTGCAATACAAGAATGCATACCACACAGGTAAAGTGAGTGTGCATGTTTTCATGAAAGCATTAAAAGAATTATGTTCCAGGGCCCTGTACAAAGCACAAAAAATCTGTATAAATGATATCGTTATAACAAACATTGTTACCAATTGATGTGCCAAAAAGGAGGCCAACAAGTGGGGAAACAATTGAAGCTTATTTAAAAAAATAAAAACGTGTTACCTAATAAATCAATATACATTCAACAATAAGCCTCTCATTGTATGTTGTTAATTGTTAGATTATGATATTACCTTCTTTTAGAATTGAGATGCAATGTCACACACATACTTATTAGTCCCTGCCGAAGGTGTAGAGGGACTATAGCAATCGATAATTCATTGACTTCATATTAGTTTGTCGTTTGACTACAAATTTTTGCATAATCTCTATTGTTCGAACTAGAGAACTAAAAACATTATTTTTTATATAATAAAAAAAACCTTATATGTCATGATCTCATTGGATAATAGATTTGAGGTCTTATTGCCAACTTCCCTATTCCCAATGTTTTATATGTTGGCATATCCAAAATTTTTGATCATCTACGGTCTTTTTGAATTTGTACTATTCATACTGAAATGTTTAGATAGTTTTGAGCATGGAGAGTCATCTTTTTGTTAGTTGACTTCATATTACTTTATCCTTTGACTAATTTTTTTTTGCATAGTCTCCATTGTTCGAACTATTGTTATTGTTATTATTATTATTTTATTATTATTATTACGTACTTAGAGAGGCATTTTCATTATTACGTATGTAAACATGCCCGCCACACTGCATTCTTTCTTAAATGTTTGCACAACACGAGGCCCTTCGACGGTTATGACAACCTTAGGTGTTTACCTAACAAGCCTCACAACCTTAAATGTTTACTCAACAGGCGTGTTAAAATACAGTTTCCTCTGATTTTTGGATACAGTCTTGTCTGCAATGATTTTGGGCAATATTGTTCTTCACCGACATTACTGGTTCACTGGTTGATGCTTTCTCATTGGTTTGTTGGATGTTGCTTATTGTTGTTTGATTCAAATTTGCAAATTTGAGGTCCTGCAGCTGCAGTTCGACCTCTTGGTGCTTGTTCACGGGTTTTTTTTTTGCTTCTTGCTCTTGTTTTCTTCAACTTTGCAAGGTTGGGGTCCTGCACCCACAATTGGACCCGTTGTTGCAGTTTGCATGGTTGGGGTTCTGCCTCCACGATTGGAATTGCGCTTTTGTCATTCCTCATTCACAGGTAAGTTTCAGTGCCATGGATTCATTCATATTCCTTATTTGTTGTTTGGTATTTGCAACTTGCAAGCAAGAATTTTCAATACTAGGAATGCTTGAGTCAAAATCCTCTTGCAGAACATCTTTGTGTGTGACTGCTATGAGCAAAGAAACAATAGTGTGCTGCTATCTTTTCCTTGTTCTTGAATGTCAATGTTCGACACATAGCCCACCTCCGTCGCAGCCATAGTGACATATAAAAAAGGAAATCAAATTTTCTCCTCATATTTTCTGGTCCTGAAAACCATACATTTGGTGCATTTTCCCCAGTCTGTTCCCTTCCAAAACGTCTTGTTCCCCTTCAAATGTCGATGTTGGACACAAAACCCACATTTCTTGCAGCCATAATGACATATAAAAATGGAAATCAAATGTTCTCCTCATATTTTCTGTTCCCGGAAACAATACGTTTGGTGCATTTTTTTCAGGTTGTTCCCTTCCAATCACATATGCCCACTTCCATGTCCTGGACATCGTACCATATCTCTTTCGAAAATAGCAATGCAAAGGGGTTTACAAAATGAATTTAGAGTTGTCATTGCGGAGCAAGCATCTACCAGGACCTTGCCATCCTTTCTTTCTAGGTTGTGACAGGGCATGCTTTTATTTTCTGGATCAAAAACCATGTTTAGMTGTTGGTTTTATGCTATCCTTTGTGTCTTGCAAAGCATATTTCACCACTAAAATGCTTATAGGATGCACGCATGTAATAGGTTCAAAAATGATATGCCTTGAATACTCCGTCTTTGTGCTGAGCAAATTTATAGTGTTATTTCATTTATGTTGTCTCTTATGTTTGGTTCACTATTCACTATACCTTTGTTTGTTTGTCATATGCTATAGTGACCACAAGGCATTGAATTTGACAAGAAGAAGGTTGAAGGATACATAGTGGAATTGGTATACAGTTCCAGACTTATAGTTTGCATTTTTCTTTTTTTCCCTATTTGCATATTATATGAATATAGTTAAGAAACATCTTGAAAATCACAACTTAAAAGATGAAGCAAGTAATAGATGTTGAGTGCTATGAAATAGATATAGACTCCATTGTACATGACAACATTGACCAGGTATTGCATAACAATGTGATTTTTATATTAGATGCATTCTCGTATACTGTGGGAGATTGCCTCTTCGGTGCATTTCAAGTTCTATTGCATTTCTGTTATTCCTCGACCGAACTGCACAATGGATTGATAGATCATTTCTTGACCTATTTAGAAAATGGCGACGTTGAGGCATTGGAGTCGTATCAATACGAATTGGCATCTTATTTTCTTTTCCAGTTGCACGGAATACACGATGTCACTACGTATTTTTCAAAGATGTGGTTGTTTGCATTTGTAAGTCTGCCTGCACATGAGAGGGGATTTTGGGGAGATACATTGTGTATATGGTGGCTGTCCAAGTGGTTGAATATATCAATTGAAATATGGTCATTGAGAAGAAAAAAAAAATCTACTATTCAACAAAAATGCATCCAGGGATCCATATTGCATCTTGTTCCATGATGCCAATCCTGTCAATGGTCATTATGAACCACTACTCTATAGAAAATTATCCATATGAAATCTTGGAGGATCTCATATTTACTTGTCCCTCATTTGCAAAGACCTTCAATCACATTGGAAGCACATTATGCATCATATACACTCCCATGGATTGCACATAGCGATAACTATTGCATCTAGTTGTGGAGATAGTCTGTTCAATGCAATTTGCTATTTGGTAGAAACATAGTTCGATGTGCACTCGTTGTGCCTTTACACTATACAATCCTTTTGCAATGCATTTATAAGCGACAATCAACATGCTTTTAACTGCTTGCATCAACACCTTTTACCATATCTCCTAGAAAGTATGTCGATAATTGGAAGTTTGCAACAATACCTTGTAAACATGGCAATGCCATATGAGAAAGAAAATGTAGAGGGTGGCAGATTCTATATGCAATGGCTATCTATCACATTCAGAGTAAATATCCAGGTTTGGTCGGCCCTGTCGGATGGTACTGTCCATTCCTACTATATTGATTCAAACTATGATCAAACAATTGACATCATGTTGTTGAAAATAGATACGCCACATATCCATTTTCAACCTTTGATAAGAAATACTACTAGTTCACGATCCATTGTCTACGCCACCCAAACCGCATCATCGAATCTGCATAAGTGCCACATGCTATTTAATCAGAATGAAACTCATCCCAGTTTCCATGAGGTCATACAGAGCTTAAACAAAAAACGTAGACTAACTTATCACAACTTGAAAAAGGTCATACGTGAGAGAAACAAATACATTGGTAGTATAAGAAATACTACCAGTTCAGGATCCACTGTCCATGCCACCCAAACCGCATCGAATCTTCATAAGCGTCGCATGCTATTTAATCAGAATGAAACTCATCCCGGTTTTCATGAGGTCATACAGATCTTAAAAAAAAACATAGACTAACTTATCACAACTTGAAAAAGGTCATACGCGAGAGAAAAAAATACATTGGTACACTTCCTTCTAGACAAAAACTCACATATCACAACCTAAAAAAAATTGTTCATGCACAACACAATCACATTTTCACACTTTCTGTTGAACACAAACATCACATGTCCAATGACAAAGAACATCACCATTTTCACCATCGATATGGTGAGGATGAAATTCTCATAATAAATGTCAATTCCACCTCCAACATGGCTTGTCAACAAGTGAAACTAGTTTCTATTGGCAACCATAAGTTAACCTACCACATGTTGAAAACACATATGCATGAGAGAAACAAGTGCAACCACATATCCCACAATGGTTATGGTACCGATCGAGATGAAAAATCACATATCGTGGCCTACAGCCAACACCATGCACTGCTAGCAATGAAAACCAATGAACACTTTCTACGCATGCTTATCTAGGGAAGAAAGATGCAAAACAGATCTATATGAAACAAATTAAAGAAACTCCTTCAATTTCATGTGCAATTTGCGATCAATTGAATTTCTCAAAAAACACTAAGTCTTTCATGCCCGACTTGGAAGCAGAATACCTCGGCTTGACACTAAATTATAGAACATTTTCTAGTGGCAATATTTGTCTTCCATGCAAATGATCACTTGAAAATGAAAAACTGGCACACTTTTCAACGCCTGACCAAATAAGATGTAATACACCACTACCATATGTAAGTACACTTACAGAACTTGAAGAGAGACTTGTGTCTCTGCGAATTGCATTTGCACAAATCTGACCCTGGGGCTATAAATGACCCCAAATGGGCTTAATAGGATCAATTATTAATGTGCCTGTCCAACTAGATGTTGCACAAAAAGCCTTGCCACAATTGATTAGCGATACAATGACAATTGTTGTGGCTCTCAAAAGACGTTTGCAATACAAGAATGCATACCAGACAGGTAAAGTGCATGTGCATGTTGTCATGAAAGCATTAAAATAATTATGTTCCAGGGCCTTGTACAAAACACAAAACATCTGTATAAATGATAACTGGAACAATTTTCTTGGAGAAGGGGATGTCATCTTTGCACAGACTTTCGAAAATTCTAGTGAATTTGATACAAGTGATGAATAAGAGAATGAAAGACCTACTGAAACATTGATACATGGATTCACTCACTCACAATGCATTCGTGACTTGCAAGACAAGATTGTCTAAATTGCACCTGCTGAAGGGAAACGTCCAATTGGAATATTCAATGACAAATTTGTTGAGTAAATGAACTTCCCAACACTGTTCAATGGAGATCCACATCCCAGTGACATTATAGAACGATTCAACTACCAACAAATAATTCGATGGGAACTACTACATTCAAGCAATGACTTCTCTTGTCACATAACAAATTTGTTTTCAAAACAATGCACATAATAATTGAGCAAGTGCTGTCTTGCATGTGGGTGCGAATAAGAAAAGGCCAGCTACAAGGAATAAAGTTATTGGCCAAAGATGTCAAGTACAAAGAAAACCTAGAAAAAATCCTAAAATATGATATTGGACACATAGATTTCAAAAACATTCGCATCTCTCCTGACTATTTGCAACAAAAAAAGAAAACTATTTTTGCAATGATCCGACAATTGGGATTGCCAACATTTTTCATCACATTTACAAGTACATAGCATCGCTGGGATCTGTAGGTGGCTACGCTGTCTGCATTGTATAGGAACAAGAAAAGGAAAAAACAAACTGATACATTGGAAAATGATGACATTGACTACCTCATAAGAAAAGACCCAATGACATGTACTCACTACTATAGGCATAGAATAAATGCTTTTAGGCAATTGATATGCCATGATGAAACGTTCTTCAGAAAAATATCAGACTACTATTTTGTGACTGAATTTCAGAATAGACAGAGTGAGCATGACCACACACTGTTGTGGATAGAGGGTGGACCGGTATATGGAAATGACAACAACTCACAGATTAAGCAGTTTGTGGACAAATACATAACATGAAACACAGATCATTTGGATTCAGAACTTTCCAAAGTTCATAGACATTATCATACAAGAAGCTGTAAAAAACGAAAAAATTCACATTGTGGATACAACTTTCCTGTGCCGCTAATGAGAACAACAAGAATCATAGAGCCAATCAGTTTAGAGGACAATGTTCTCATTGAGAAATCTAAATCCTTGTTCACATTTCTAGAACAACAAGACTTTGATGAGTTAATGAGCTTCGATGACTTCTTGATAGAGATAAATATAACAGAGGATGAGTACATCCAAGGCATAGAATCTACACTTAAACAACCAACAATTTTCCTTAAATGAAAACTTTCCCATATTTGGAACAACAGTTTCTCCAAGGACATGCCAGTTATGTGGAATGCAAATATAGATGTAGAGTATGTCCTCAATGCATATGCTACAACATCATATTGTACCTCGTATATGACAAAGGTTGACAAATCTATGACAAGTGCATTCAAAAGAATACAAAAAGAACATGAAAGAATTCATATTGACGCTATGCAAATGATACATATGCTTGAAAATACATTACTTAATATTCAACAAATGTCTGCTCAACAAGCAGTCCACATTGCACTTTCCCTGCCTCTCAACTGTAGTTCAAGGAAATGTGTCTTCATAAACACATCTCCACTTGAGAAACACACATTTATGCTTAAACCACCGTCTTTGCTAGAACAAGAGTCTGATAATTCAGAGGATGCACTATGTCTCTCTATTATTGATTATTACATTCAACGCCCATCTCCTATTAAGCATATCTTCTTAGCAGAGTTCGTATCGCATTACAAAAAAAATGGTGCACCCATATCAAAAAGAAAAAAACCCTCTATAATACGCTTTGTCAAATACAAAAAACATACTGACTATGAAAACTATTGTAGAGAAAAACTACTATTGTACATTCCGTTTGATCAAAATGAAAACACATTAAAACATAACTTCCCTACATGGGAAGATGCGTATATTTCTTATGAGACTACAATACAAACCAATGAATCTAGTTTTACATACAATGTTAATCCAACATTGGGTGATTTACAAAGTGCAGTTCATGAACTAGAAAACCCTGGCAATGTTGATGGAACATTCAAAAACCGTAAAACAACTAGAACTCTCCGTGAGTCCTATGACTTGCAAGCATATTTTTCTCGTCCTCAAGTGATCTGAAAATAGTGGGATGACTTGTTATTCTATGAAAGCACCCTCTACTTCATTAAAATAAACTTTTCAGGACCTTGCTCAATGTGTTAAAATATGCAAGATAGATTATGTGCCAATTTTATGCATCTTCTTTTAAATGTTCATGTGTGAGGAATTTTTCCTTTAAATGGTTAAATATGTGTTTTAAATAAATACACAACAAACATGACTTGCAGCAAATAAACCATCAAACTCACAACAATAACAAGATGATAAAGGAGTTCACCCCTTTCTGGGCTACATCTCCTTGAGCCTCCATCAATGGACTTGGCTCTTTGGGATTAATTTTTCAAAGATTATTTTACAAGCTACTGCTCAACTCCAATGGAAATATTGACTGTACCATTGGGTTCAGAATACATAAAAACCCCAAAAATGACTAATAGAACTCTGAAAACGGATCATGGCTCATCCGAGCATGACCTCTTCTACATGTGGCCTTAAGCTTCCCTGAGATTTCTTGTGGAATAAAACCCTGTAAAAGTCCTCAAATGGATCTGAAACCTATCCCAATGTGTTCAGAGCATAACGTTTAGCCAAAAATGACTATTCATTCACAGAAAATAGACTTGGGCTCATCTGAGCATGGCCTCCATCAATAAGGGCTTCAAGCTCCCTGGAGCTCTCTGAAACTTCAATGGTGAAAAAACTGCAATAGAAGTCTTCAAATTCCTTTGAAAATAGTGCCAATGGATTCAGAACGTCCAAAAACCCCTAGCTGGTCTTTTTCGGCACATCATTCGGCCAAAAAATGAAGAAGATAGGCCTCCTGCCATTTTCCTCCTTCAAGCTTGCTGTCTCTGGTTCGCCAAAACGCACCTCTGTACGTCCAACCTAGCTCACGCGCTCAATCTCGTGATAAAACCTAACACTGGTGCACAATCACATAACGGTGCGAAATGTAGGACGGTTAGGGCGCGCCTAGCCCCTAACCGCCAAGACTGTGGGCATATGGGTCACCATGTGACCTCGCACTCATACAAACAGGGCTAAATTTTAAAACCAACGGTTAAGCGCCAAGTGTCCAGGCGCGCGGGTGGTCATATGGAATTCACATGTGACTGGGGGCCAACCATTTAAAAATGCGCGCACAACCATGTAACCGTGTAGAGTCGGGTCATATGGTAATAAGTGTGCGACCGGGGGCTGGGGCTAAGCCCCAGCCCAGACCCCCGCGCCAACCATAAAACAATACAAATTTAAATATATAAAAACACATATATATAACAAGGAACACTGTGTGGCACGTTGGTAGGGCGGAATTTGCAAATACTATGACCGGTGGGGAGGTTCGGGGTTCGATCCCCACGGACTCCATAATATTTTAAACAACCAAACCAATAACAGGGTGCCACGTGGAAGCCCATGCCTGGGCCACGTGGCACCATACCATTTGTCAAAATGATGCCACGTGTCACAACAAGATTCGTCCACATTAGCCAATCAATGATTTCCATGTCATCAACTACCACTTTAATGTACGAACATGCCACGTCATTGTACGACCTCTGCCACGTCAACATACGTACGAACTGTACAGTTAGCACAATTTTTTTTGCATGTTTGACGATTCGAACAGAATGTGATATCTCACTCATTCAACGTCCGTTTGAACCCAAACAAGTTGCGTTGGGTTCGCGACAATGAGGGCTACGCACTTGTTTGTTTTGAGGAAATTCCGAGAACTTTGATTTTTGAGCTAAATTTTGACCCCTGGTCTAGATTCTGATCATCGAGCAACCAACATTGAAAAACGTATCAATATTGGCTTTCAAGTCAACATGCATCATTTATTTATTGAAAATAATGAATACTAAATATTCATACGTCTATTGAATCGAGAGCAACACAGAATTCTAAAGGACATTGCAATTAAAAAACGCTTAAACATGCACACTCCTGTGCACTTGTTCCTTACAGGCAGGGTAGGAACAGGTAATACATTCACAACAAAATCACTATTCCAAATGCTTATATGAATCTATGATTCAAACAATTCCTCTGACCCTATGAAACCAAAGGGGCTAATAGTTGCATACATAAGAAAAACTGCATATAATGCAGGTGGAACAACATTCCACTCTGCATTTTTTATGCCTTTTAACAAGTCACAATTTCTTCCACTCAGGAAGGAAATGTTAGATACCTTATCTAAGATTTATGACGAACTGCAACTTGTCTTCATAGATGAGGCATCTTTGATTGGAAGTCTCTTCTTGTATTCCATTGACAACCAATTGAGAAACATAAAACATGTGCACACCAAATACTTTGGGAACATTGACATGATATTCTGTGGGGATCTTTACTAGGCACAACCCATCCAATATTCTTTGATATTTGAACAACCTATGGTCAATATGCAAACAGTGACACATGAATTCTGGAGAGACAATATAAAATGATTTGAGTTACATACTACAATGCACCAGACAAATGAAACATTTATTGCAATTCTGAATAGAATGCAGACAAACAACCAAACACATGATGACTTAACATATATCAATTCAAGGTGCATGCGACCTGCACCAACAGACCCAACCTTCCCTTACCTATTATACACGAATAGGGATGTTGCAATGCATAACAGGTACATGCTATCGCTCATGCCTGGTGATGATATCATCAACAATTCAATTGACCTCGAAGAAGACAACCATGGAAATGTACCACATCATGAACATACATCTACTTTGCCTTTGCAACTTGTCCTGAAATTAGACATGCTAATTGAAATATATGCCTACAACTATGATTCACAGGATGGCTTGGTAAATGGTGTAGATGGAATACTCAAAGCTTATACCAAAACATAAAAAGTTGATTTCCTCTTGATTAAGTTCCATGAGCCGCATATAGGCCACCGACAAGCAAACAAGTTGGCTTATCCATATAATTCAAACACTGTGTGCGATTGGACACCTATCTTATGAATATCAAAACCAGTATCGACATCGACAAAGACAGTTCGACTGAAGATTCGAAAACAATTTCCAATTAAACTTGCATGTGCATGTACAATCCACAGATCGCAAGGGATAACACTTGATAATGTTTCATTTGACCCTGCTGGAATTCAAATACATGGAATTGTATACACAACATTGTCCCGTGTCATAAGTATAGACTCCTTGTATTTACTAAGCACTCTTACAAAAGATAACTTCAAATTCAAACACAAAGTTGATATTGAGATGCAACGCCTTAGGACTAGTGCAAAGTGGCATCTACAATATGATTACCAATCCATACAAGCAAACTCATCTGTATCAATTCTCTCACTTAACACACACAACCTACATTCACATATGGTTGATATACTCAATGACTATGATGCAATGCAATCCGATATTATGTGCTTGCAGGAAACATACATGACATTATGAATGCAAAACAAGCAATTTCCAAATCACAATTTCATATCAAGTTACAATACACATGGGGTGATGATATTAGTGAAAAAACATGTAACAATTTTGGAGCATATGCATTTCGAAGAAAACAATGTTGATATGGTGCTCGCAAAAGTAATTTTCCATGGATTAGAAATTGCAACACTGAATCTCTATGCCGATCCGCATGCAACATTCTCCAACATACTAAATGTTCTTTCAAATGCATTAGAGCATTTGCATCTCAACGAAACCATTGTCATTACATGAGACTTTAATATTGACATGCTACAAAATAATGCTAGGACAAAAGAATTGGAAAACTACATGTGCAGATATAGTCTCCGCTTTCTTTTGGATAAGATAAACCATGTACAAAACACACTTATTGACCATGTATGGTCGAATGTGCCCATTTCCCAATACAACCTCTTTATCTTAGAGACATACTCGTCTGATCACGATACAATTAGTATTGTACTTGAATTATGAAATATACATCAAACATATTGCAAAATCATATTTCTATGTCTCAAAGCATATCTGTCTAGCTTGTTGCACAAAACCAAGTTATCCAACTTCTTAGTTTTTCCTGGTTTGTAACTGATTTTGGACACAATTTTTTTTTACACAATTTTTTTATATATACACATACATGGATCAATAAAAAAAAACGGTACATGCTTCTAACACTATCTGTTACTCTATTCCTTTTATTCTAGTTTATTTACTGTATGTACATATTCCTTGTTTTTTCCTTACATATCAACTTACGTTCATGTTCATTGTGCTTTGTACTTTCCTTCATTGAAACAAACAGGAAAACTGGACAAGGCAAAGAACTCTTAACCAGAAATGTAGAAGAATACATACAAAGGTGCATACTTCTACCTGTATTCCATATCCAATTGTTTTTCATTTACTCTGTCTATATTTATTTCACTGGTTTGCAACTCTTTTGTTTTTTTTCCTTGGATATTGCATATCTTCCTATATATTAAGTTATCTTCATGTCAATTGTATTTTCTATGCTGCTACCTTGAAATAAATAAATTTGTATTCCATCTTTTTTTCATGTGTTCCTACATAGCAACTTGCCTTCATGTTCATTGCATTCTTTGTATTTCTGCATTGAAAAAAGAACATACTAATTGAACATGAGGATGAAGCCTTATGTGCCACAACCGAGAAAGCTGGAGTACAATCTTCCAAAAGGTATTGAAACAGTGGTTCCAGAGCAAATACAATGCATATGCCTAATGCACATCCATATCAAGTATGAACAATATAAACATGTTCATAGCCACTATTTCACAAATGACATGGGCATGAGCAGTGAATCATCACAAACATCAACACAATGACAATGCCGAAGGTAAGGATTCATAGATTATGCTCTTGCTATGTTTGGGAAACAAATATCTACATTTATTTATTCTTCTATGCCATGGTAAACATGTTTATGTCGTTTACACCACATGTTTTTTAGTTCACAAGGTCTATCGACAAGTAGAAGTGAAACCTCCATCATAGTACAAGGTCCAAAGACTAAGAGGTATGGTTACAAAACTCTAATCTGCATACATTATCCAATTTGTACATATATTGAAGCTTGTCATATTTTAGAATATGCTTGCATATAAGAATGGCAAGTCATATATTTTGTCTATTGCTTGTTGAAATAGATATACACAACATCTCTTTTAACTTGAACCAGGATCTGTTGAGCTCCAACTATATTTCACAGATGAGAATGTTTTTCCCATAGTTGATGTTTTTCTATCGCTTGATAATTATCAGACTAAGTGTTGTTGTGTGAGGCATAAATTTCTTTGCTCCCTTTATTTTTCCTATTCTATACTTACCCGTTTTTCCCTTTTCTTCTTCCCCTCTATTATCCATTTCTGGTTCTATACTTAGTCGCATATCTATGCTCGTGGGTTCCCGGGGTGACAGAGTGAGAAACTATATATCCATATATATCTTCACATCACGAGTCCGACCGACCGCCGTTCGTTTCCATACTTAGCCAATTTTATGGCCGCGGGTTCCTGCGTAGGCGCTATCGAACTCTCATGCACCGTGTTTGGGGTATACATCTTGCAGCCAAGACTTCGGTGATCTACAATTCGACCCTAGATTCCTCGAACTCGCAAGCCTCACTCTACCTATGATGACTCCGTCTGACTACCTCGCCTTTCCATACTTAGTCGATTCTTCAAAGTTTTGCGGGTTCACGGACTCCTGGGTTCACAAAATTTTCAAAGCATTGATGTGTTTCTATTACTTGATAATTATCAGACTAAGTGTTGTTGCGTGATGCATAAAGTTATTTGCTCCCTTTCTTTTACCTCTTCTATACTTATCTGTTTTTCCCTTTTCTTCTTCCCGTCTATTATCCGTTTTTGGTTCTATACTTAGTCGCATATCTATGCTCGCGGGTTCCCGGGGTGGCAGAGTGAGAAATTCTATATCCATCTATATCTTCACATCCCTAGTTCGACCGACCTTCGTTCATTTCCATACTTAGCCAATTTTATGGCTGCGATTTCACGCGTAGGCACTATCAAACTCTCATGCCCCGTTTTCGAGGTATACACCTTGCAGACAAAACTTCGGTGATCTACAATTCGACCCGAGACTCCTTGAACTCACAATCCTCACTCTACCTATGATGACTCTGTCTGACCGCCCTGCCTTTAAATACTTAGTCAGTTCTTCAAAGTTTCGCGGGTTCACAGACTCCCGGGTTCACAAAATTTTCAAAGCATTGATGTGTTTCTATCACTTGATAATTATCAGACTAAGTGTTGTTGTGTGACACATAAAGTTCTTTGCTCCCTTTCTTTTTCCTCTTCTATACTTACCCATTTTTCCCTTTTATTCTTCCCCTCTATTATTCGTTTCTCGTTCCATACTTAGTCGCATATATATGCTCTCGAGTTCCCGGGGTGGCATAGTGAGAAATTATATATCCATCTATATCTTCACATCACGAGTCCGACCGACCTCCGTTCTTTTCCATACTTAGCCAATTTTCTGGCTGCGGGTTCTCGCGTAGGCGCTATCGAACTCTCATGCCCCATGTTCGGGGTATACATCTTGCACCAAAAAATTTGGTAATATACAATTCAACCCTAGAATCCTCCAACTCGCAAGCCTCACTCTACCTAAGATGACTCCGTCTGACCGCCCTGCCTTTCCATACTTAGTCGATTCTTCAAAGTTTCGCGGGTTAACGGACTCCCGGGTTCACAAAAGTTTCAAAGCATTTTTCACTCTCCTCCATCCCCACCACCATCGCCCCTTCCCAATGTAGATTAATTATTCTTTTACTGGTGACAAATCACCACACAGGTTCAAAATATTTTCATTAATAAGCGGAAAGCTCAAGGCCATCTCCGATTAAAACGCATTAATGGGAGAATATTATAGAATCTGATGATTTTTTTTGTGCTGATCTTGAATTGGCAAAAAATTGTTCGTTATTTTAGTTTTTTTGTGGCATCATCATAGTAAAAATGAAATATTGTGCTATCCCACTGTCATCTACAAAGGTATTGACATGATGTTCCTCTTTAGTATTGTGCATATATTACAACTTGCCATATTTGAAAATATGCTTGCATATGAAAATGTTAATTCATATATTTTCTCTATTTCGTATGCGTTTGAGAAAGTAGTGAATCATCACAAACATCAACACAACGACAAGGCCAAAGGTAAGGATTCATAGATTATTCTCTTATTGACATGATATTCCTCTTTAGTAACGGCAAATATCCGCAATTATTTATTCTACCATGCCATGGTAACTATGTTTATGTCGTTTACACCACATGTTTTTTAGTTCATAAGAACTATTGACAAGTAGAAGTGAAACCTCCATCATAGTGCAAGGTCCAGAGACTAAGACATATGGTTAGAAAATTCTAATATGCATACTTTATCCAATTTGTACATATATTGAAGCTTGTCATATTTTAGAATATGCTTGCATATAAGAATGCCAAGTCATATATTTTGTCTATTGCTTGTTGAAATAGATATAAACAACATCTCTTTAAACTTGAATCATGGTTTGTTGAGCTCCAACTATATTTCATCACTGAGAATGTTTTACCCATAGTCGATGTTTTTCTATCGCTTGATAATTATCAGACTAAGTGTTGTTGTGTGAGGCATAAAGTTCTTTGCTCCCTTTCTTGTTCCTATTCTATACTTACCCATTTTCCCCTTTTCTTCTTCCCCTCTGTTATCTGTTTCTGGTTCTATACTTAGTCACATTTTTATTCCCGTGGGTTCTTGGGGTGGCAGACTGAGAAATTCTATATCCATCTATATCTTCACATCACGAGTCCGATCGACCGCCGTTCGTTTCCATACTTAGCCAATTTTATGGCCGCGGGTTCTCGGGTGTTGGGTATGTGTTATATTATTTGCATGAGTAGTAGTGTCTAAGCGTATGCATTAGGCGTGCAAGGGGGTTTGAGAAAATTTTTTTTGCCTCGAAAAATGTGCCACATATTTTTCTACCTCGAAAAATGTGTCACATATTTTAGGTGGTTTTTTGGCACATGGTTTCATTGCCAATGGTTTTCTATTTCTGGTTAAGGAATTGGGGTTGTTGACTAATTCAGGTCATTGGGTTAGGGTTTTGGATGCCGCTGGCTCCTATATGTATATTGTATTGTAAACAATGTATCACTATGAATGAATATAGAATATGTTGGTTTTCCCGGTTTGGGTTTCTAGGGGAAAAATCTCTATGCAATGTTTGTATTTGCCATTGTATCTTTTCTGTTCTTTTACTGAATATCTATTTGCAATAGATATTGTACAAGGTTAAAATCTACATTTGGTATCAGAGCTTAGTTGGCTTAAGGGGATGCCTTTGTGGTCAAGGGTTTGGCTCGAGACTGTGATAATCCTTGTTACAGTGGGAGATCTATGGTATTGATTTTTCAGGTGAAAAGAAATGGCAAACAATTCGAAGATGGAGATTGAGAAGTTTAATGGAAATTTTTTTGAGCCATGGAAGCTCAAGATGGAAGATTTGTTGGTGGACAGATATCAATGGATCACGGTAGATCCAGGTACAACACCTACAGGAACTTCAACAAATGACTGGAAAAATTTGGATCGGAAGGCAAAGAGGACAATTCGACTGTGTCTCTCAGATTCAATATTATTGAATGTGTCAGAGGAAGCTACAACCAAGGATTTATGGGAAAAGTTGGGGAAGTTGTATCAGTATAAGTCTCCAGCGAATAAAATATTCTCTAGAAATAAGTTGTATAACTTGAGGATGAGATATGGAGACTCGGTGGTGGATCATTTGAACACCTTCAATATCGTGGTAAGTCAGTTAGTATCTGTTGAGATTAAAATTTCAGATGAAGATAAATGTATCAGTTTACTGTGTTCTTTACCAGACTCGTGGGATAGTCTGGTTGTGGCCATAGGTAGTAATACATCTGCCTTTAAGTTTGATGAAGTGGTCTCATCCTTGTTTTCGGAGGAGATGAGACAGAAGAATATGGAAGGACAGAGCACAGACACATTAGTTGCAAGAGGACGTTCCCAGGAAAGAAATAGATCTAAGTTCTCAAGTGGGAGATCTAAGTCTATGGGTAGATCTAAATCTCTTGGAAAGTTTGCAAGGGTATGTTGGAGATGTGGAAAATAAGGGCACTACAAGAAGCAGTGTAGATCCAAAGTTGAGAAAAAGAAGGGATATGAAGAATCTCATTCTACAGAAGAAAATACCTCCAAGGAAGAAGGAGGGGATGTGTACTTGGCTTCTTTAAGCACACATGCAGATCATGAGGCATGGTTTGTTGACTCTGGTGCATCCTTTCATATGACTCCCCATAGGGAGTGGTTCACGAATATGAAAGGTATGATGGAGACAATGTTTCCTTAGGTGATGATTCGACAACCAGAATCATAGGAAGAGGAAACGTAAAGTTGAGGTTCATATATGGAAGGATTAGAACACTGTCTGGTGTTCTGCACATCCCAGGTTTGGAAAAAAATTTGATATCCGTAAGAAAAATGGACGATGTAGGGGTAAAAACAATATTTGAAAAGGAAACCTGCAGGATGGTTCGAGGAGCAATGTTGTTGTTGAAGGGAGTTCGGTTTGGAACTCTGTATAAGCTACAAGGAAGCACTATTAGTGATGGGTGTAATAGTTCCAATGTTCCTGATATTGGATTTGAAGAAGAAATAACTCCTACAGTCTCTGGAGAAAAGGTTATGTTGTGGCATCAAAGACTGGGGAATATAAGAGAGAAGGGTCTTCGACTACTACACGATAAAGGTATGGTTGAAGGTATGTCTAACTGCTCTCTGGATTTTGATTTCTATGAACATTGTATATATGGGAAGAAGAATCAGGTAAGATTCCTCTTTGGTGCAATGAGGGCAGAAGGAATTTTACATCTAGTTCACAGTGATGTTTTTGGATCTGTGTCAGTGCCATCATTGGGAAAATCTGTGTACTATGTCTCATTTATAGATGACTTCTCGAGGAATACTTGGATATATTTCCTCAGGAAGAAATCCGAAGTCTTTGACAGGTTTAAAGAGTTTAAGGCTCTTGTTGAGAATCAAACAAATAAAATAATTAAGGTGCTGAGGACAAATAATGGAGGAGAGTTCTACAGGAATGAATTTGAAGAATTCTGTAAGAAGTGCAATATATCAAGGAAGAATACTACTCCATATACACCTCAACAGAATGGAGTTGCAGAAAGGATGAACATGACGCTGATGGAAAAAGCAAGGTGCATGCTCAGTGGTGCCAGGTTAGGGAAATAATTCTAGGCAGACGCAGTGGGTACTACATGTTACCTGGTCAACAGATCACCCTCATCAACGTTGGATGAAAAGAATCCACAAGAGGTATGGACTGGTAAGGAACCTTCTTTCACACATCTCAAGGTATTTGACTGTGATGCATATGCTCATGTTCCAAAGGAAAACATGAGTAAGCTAGATAAGAAGGCTGAAACGTGTATCTTTATTGGATATAAATATGGTCTCAAAGGTTATAAGATTTGGAACCCATAAACTAAGTAGGTAGTGTATAGCCGAGATGTGTTATTTAGATAAATGAAGGATGATGTTAAACATGAAGTCCTACCAAGTAAGGAAGAACCAGAGAAAATAGAGTTTGATTTAAGAGATGATGAGTTAGACTCTACATAAGAACATGAATCAGAAGAAGAAGATCCTCATACTCCAGTATTTAGGAGATTGGTTTGAGAAAGAAGGCTACCAAAAAGGTATACTCCATCTGATTTCCATTTAAATTTTTCTTCGTCTATTATTGATGATGATCCTAGAACTGTCAGGGAGGCAATGGATTCAGAGGATGCAAATCTTTGGAAAAGGGCCATGAATGAAGAAATGGCATGTTTGGATAAGAATGAGGCTTGGGATATAGTGGAGTTTCCAACTGGAAGAAATCCCATTAGTAGAAAATGGGTATTTAAAAAGAAGCTGAATACAGAAGGAAAAGTGGAGAAATACAAAGATCGGTTAGTAGCAAAGGGTTATTCCTAGGTTGAGGGAATTGATTTTGGTGAGATTTTTTCTCCTGTTGCCAAGTTAACCTCCATAATATTTCCGTTATCTATTGCTGCTGCATTTGATTTTGAAATAGAACAAATATATGTGAAGACAACATTCCTACATGGGGATCTGGAAGTAGAAATCTATATGAAGCAACCGAAAGGTTATGCTGTGAAGGGAAAGAAGGAGCTGGTATGCAAGCTGAAAAAGTCCCTGTATGGTTTAAAACAATCACCAAGGATGTGGTATAAAAAATTTGATACTTATATGTTGGTACTTGGCTTCACAAGAAGAAAAGAGGATCACTATGTGTATTTTAAATTAATTGGCGATCATTTGATTTATTTGGTCTTGTATGTGGATGACATGTTGATGATAGGAAACATCAAGGAGATTATTCAGGATGTGAAAACTCAGTTGTCCTCTAAATTTGACATGAAGGATCTCGGTGCTTCAAATTTCATTTTGGGCATGGAAATTAAAAGAGATCGGAAAAGGAGGAAACTTTGGTTAAATCAGAGAAAATATTTAGACAATATTGTTGAGGTTTAATATGCAGGAATGTAAACCGGTCAAGGTTCCTATTCCTGTTGGTGTAAAGTTATCTGCAGATTAGTGTCCCAAGACACATGAGGAGGAGGAGGACATGTCTCATGTTCCATATGCGAATGCAGTTGGCAGTTTGATATATGAAATGGTTTGTACTAGAGCGGACATTGCACATGCAGTGGGAGTTTTGAGAAGGTATATGTCAAAACCAGGGAAGGAGCATTGGACATCAGTAAAAAAGGTTTTTAGGTATTTGCGTGGCACTGCTAGCTATGGATTGTGCTACAAAGGAAGACCGGGATTGGACAGAGTGGTGGATATACATGGATTTGTGGATGTAGAATAGTCTAGAGATCTGGATCGTAGGAGATCTACAAGTGGGTATGTGTTTAACTTGTTTGGAGGAGCAATAAGTTGGATGAGAAAAATACATGCTGTAGTGGCACTTTCAACTACAGAAGCTAAACACATGGAAACCACTCATGCAAGTAAGGAAACAATATGGTTACAAAGATTGTTTTAAGGTATTGGGTTGGTACAACAAGCTATAAGGATAGATTGTGACAGTCAAAGTGAAATTTTTTCGGCGACCCAACTCATCATTCAAAGACAAAGCATATTGATATTCAATATCACTTTGTGAGAGACATGGTTGAAGAAAATAAAGTATTGCTGATGAAGGTGGGCACTTTGAAGAATGTTGCAGATTCATTAACAAAATTTGTGAGCACTGAGAAGTTCTCTTGGTGTAGAGGATCCATGGGCATTGTTGCCCTGGATTGTTGACTATGTAACCCTATAACCCCCTGTATGCAAAGAAAACAACAAGTGGGAGAATGTTGGGTATGTGTTATATTATTTGCATGAGTAGTAGTGTCACACATTTTTCTACCTCGAAAAATGTATCACATATTTTTCTGCCTTGGAAAACGTGTCACATATTTTTCTGCCTCGAAAAATGTGTCACATATTTTAGGTGGTTTTTCGGCACATGGTTTCTTTGCCGATGATTTTCTATTTCTGGTTAAGGAATTAGGGTTGTTGACTAATCCAGGTCATCGGGTTAGGGTTTTGGATGCCGCTGGCTCCTATATGTATATTTTATTGTAAACAATGTATCACTATGAATGAATAGAGATTATGCTGGTTTTCCTGGTTTGGGTTTCGAGGGGAAAAATCTTTGTGTAATGTTTGTATTTTCCATTGTATCTTTTCTGTTCTTTTATTGAATATCTGTTTGTAGTAGATATTGTACAAGGTTAAAATCTACACCGGGTAGGCGCTATCGAACTCTCATGCCCCGTGTTCGTGGTATACATCTTGCAGCCAAAACTTCAGTGATCTACAATTCAACCCCAGACTCCTTGAACTTGCAAGCCTCACTCTACCTACGAGCTTGTTGAAATAGATATAAACAACATCTCTTTAAACTTGAATCAGGGTATGCTGAGCTCCAACTATATTTCATGGCTGAGAATGTTTTTCCCATAGTTGATGTGTTTCTATCGCTTGATAATTATCAGACTAAGTCTTGTTGTGTGAGGCATAAAGTTCTTTGCTCCCTTTCTTTTTCCTCTTCTATACTTACCAGTTTTTCCCTTTTCTTCTTCCTTTCTGTTACTCGTTTATGGTTCTATACTTAGTCACATTTCTATGCTTGCGGGTTCCCGGGGTGGTGGACTGAGAAATTCTATATCCATATGTATCTTCACATCATGATTCCGATCGACCGCTGTTCGTTTCCATACTTAGCCAATTTTATGTCCGTGGGTTCCCAAGTAGGCATTTTTGAACTCTCATGCCCCATGTTCGGAGTATACATCTTGCACCTAAAACTTTGGTGATCTACAATTTGACCCCAGACTACTCGAATTCACAAGCCTCACTCTACCTATGATGACTCCTTCTGATTGCCCCACCTTTCCATACTTAGTCGATTCTTCAAAGTTTCAAGGGTTCATAGGCTCCCAGGTTCACAAAATTTTCAAAGCATTTTTCGCTCCCCTCCATCCCTGCCACCTTTGCCCCTTCCCAATGCACATTAATTATGCTTTTACTAGTGACAACTCACCATAGAGGTTCGAAAAGATTTACATTAGTAATCAAAAATCTCGAGGACATCTCCCATTAAAGCACATTAATGGGAGAATATTATGGAATTTGATGAATTGTTTTATGTCAATCTTGAATTGGCAAAAAATTGTTGGTTATTTTAGTTTTTTTAAGGCATCATCATAACAAGAATGCAATATTGTGCTAGCCCACTTCCATCTACAAATGTGTTGACATGATGCCCCTCTTCAGTATTGTGCATATATTACAGATTGGCATATTTAAGAATATGCTTGCATACGAAAATGTTAATTCACCCTTCAAATTGGAACATGCTTTGCATTTGGGCCACAAAAAATACTAATAAAATAAAATAATATGAATAGTATTGAAGTAAATATAAACAAATATTCTTTGAACTTGAACTTGAGTTTTTCGAGATCCAGGTATATTACATAGGTGAGAATTTTTTTCCCATAGTTAATGTTTATGGCCGCAAGTTCCCGGATTGGCGCTATCGAACTCTCATGCCCTCTGTTCCGTGATATACATCTTTCACTGAAAACTTCTATGATCTACAATTCAAACCCGGACTCCTTGAACTCGCAAGATTCACTCTACCTATGATGAGTCTATTTGGGTCCGTCTGACTACCCCGTCTTCTCGTACTTAGTCGATTCTTCGCCTCTCATTGTCACAGATTCACGTGTTCGCAGACTCCCGTCCATCCTCGCCACCTTCGTACACTTCCCAATGCAAATTGATTATGCTTTTATTAGTGACAACTCACCACACAGGTTCAAAAAGATTGACATTAATGAGCGAAAAGCTCGAGGACATCTCCCATTAAAATGCATTAAACCAATATTTATGGGAGATTATATTATCATCCTCTAGTGTTCATTTTAAATACTATTAGGACACAATTACTGTCACATGTTTCAATACAAACAAATCTTCATTAAAACATTAGCTTTTCTCACAGGCACCCCATATGCACCCCAGTCGCATGAACTGAGCGATATTTGGATCCACCAACTCAACCTCCCTATTATCGAATTGATAGAGGTCAATCTTATGGGATCTGATTTTTTTTTTTTGTGTGGATCTTGAACTCAGAAAAATTATTGTTTACTTTAGTTTTTTTAAGCCATTATACCCCGCCTTTCCATACTTAGTCGATTCTTCACCTCCTATTGTCACAGATTTGCGTGTTCCCGGGATCCCAAGTTCACAAACGTTTCAAAGCAGTTTTCGCTCCCGTCCATCCCCGCCACCTTCATGCCCTTCCCAATGCACATTAATCATGCCTTTATTGGTGACAACTCACCAGACACATCGAAAAGATTGGCATTAATAGGCGAAATAGTCGAGGACATCTCCCATTAAAACACATTAAACCAATATTTATGGGAGATTATATTATCATGCTCCAACATTCATTTTAAATACTATCAAGAGAAAAGGAATGTTCTCATCACCTTATGGATGCAACTCGACAACATTTCTGTGGAGATACCTTGAATATTTTCGGGCATGAGGACTGGAGTTTTCAGTGGTCCAGAGCTTATGACTACTACTTGTCCCCTTCTGCCCAGAAGGAAGTTATTTGGACATCTGGAATTGCACAAGTAGGTTGTGTCCCCAAAATTTTTAACTGTAAGGAGTTGGTCACCTACTGCGTCGAAAATTATATTCTGAACCAACAGATTATCTAGTTGTGGGACCATTCTCGAGTCTCCCTATCGCCTCAAGTATTTCGAAAGATGTTAATACTTCCCGACACAATGTTGGGTATATGTGTTATATTCTTTGCATGTGTGTGTGTGGGCGCGTCAGATACAACAACTGCGTCTGACGATTTTTGTAAATTAATCCCAACTGTGTGTGTGGGCGGTTTTTGCTATTTTTAGTGGATTTTGCTATTTTTAGCGGTTTTGTAAATTAATCTCGGATTAAGGGATTAGGGTTTTGGTATCTACGGAATACCTAAAAACATTGTATATATTGTATGGTGAATGGTGAAATTCGATATAATGAAAATAAGAAAGGTTTTCCCGGTTGAGGGTTTCTGGTATAAAATCTCTGTGTATTCTGTGTATGAGCCATTGATTAATTTCTGTCTTGATTAAGAATCTATATGCATTGCTTTACTTCACAGGTTTAAAACTTACATGTGGTATCAGAGCTCGTTTTTGGCTTCAGAGGGACGCCTTTGTTGTTGAGGGTTTGGCTCGGTCTTGATAGATCAAGTTTATCTTGGGTCTATGATAAACTTGGGTTTAGTGGGAGTCTTTGCAATAGAGATTCGAGTAAAGAAAGAGGAATGGCGAGCTCATCTAGAATCGAGATAGAGAAGTTCAACGGTAAAAACTTTGAGCTATGGAAGCTCAAGATGGAGGACCTTCTTGTAGACAAAGAACAATGGATCGCTGTGGATCCTGGTACACAGCCTACTGGTACACCGTCTACTAGAACATAGGCTACTGGTACACAACCTACTAGTACACAAACTACCAATACACCAACTATTGGTATGTCGAATGAAGATTGGGACAAGTTGGACATAAGAGCAAGGAGTACTATTCGACTCTGCCTGGCAGATTCGGTGTTGTTGAATGTCTCAGGAGAATCTATAGCCAAGGAACTATGGGATAAGTTAGGGAATTTGTATCAATCAAAGTCCTTGGTAAACAAGTTGTTTCTTCAAAAGAAGCTATATCATCTTAGGATGGAAGATGGAGATTCCGTGACAGAACATCTAAATGCCTTTAATACTCTGGTAAGTCAACTTGGATCTGTTAATATTACGATTGCAGAAGAAGATAAGTGTATTACTTTGTTATGTTCTTTGCCAGACTC
>ML777270.1:780969-822446 GCA_009831015.1 Picea engelmannii
TTTTACTTTTACTGTTCATATGCTGTACATTGTTGATGACCACATGAAGAAAGATTAATAATGTTTTAATAAGTATAAAATTGTTTAAGCTTATATACAACTGATTCACCCCCCCCCTCTCAGTTGTTTTAGTATTTTCAACAGTGTGTGTTCTCGAAGTGAGGCGCCTAACCTCTTATAAATATAGGTTGAGATGCCCAGAATTAGATTAGGACCGACCTCTACACTTTACCCTTTCTATTTTATAATCGTCTTTTTTCAAGGCACAACAGGGTCGACTTTTACAAAGGCACAATAGGGCCGACTTAACAAATATAATATAATATTATTATTTAGGGTTTTGTCTTGGTCCAATATAATATTAATATAATAATATCTTCCGAAGCTACTCAAACTTCAACACTCCCTCTTAGCAAGGAAGGTATTCTACTTCCATGATCATCATGATTGCTTCTACACTTATGTACACTTGACCATTGACTTGTTAAATTTTCAAGAATCTATATTTAAGAAGTTTTGTAACCACATGTTATAGTCCAAAATGCCACCATTATGCATTATTGGCCATGGCTCATCCATATACACACTTGCAAATCCATTTTGCTGAGTTTTCATCTTAAAAACTCCATTTTTTAAGTTGTATTCACTGTGATACACATGTAACACGCATACATACGTGAGTCTATACATACGCAACCCACGTACACTCACAAAAGTTGAAAAAAAAAATTGTGCTTCCCTACGTGGTTTACAGGATATGTCACGTTGCACAACCATTTTTGCCTCCTATAGCCCTTCTCAGAACTGAATAAATATCAAATCTCCATATAAAAAGGGCCTTAGGGGGTTCATTTTGGGAGATAGAAAGAGGAAACAAAGAAACTCTGCCCTGATTTCTCCTTCTTTCTCTATGAGCCTATGCATCCAGTTCTAAGTATCCATCTTCAACATTCTCATTGTCTCACCCTCTTTAAGCAATCCATCAAAATCCCTAGTTTTGCATGCTGATTGTGAGGATTTGCTAGTGATTGTGGGATTAATGCACTTAGAGTCTTATTGGAGGAACCCAGACAAGGTTTGTTGAGCGGTTTCAACATCAAATATTTTATTATGAAATATATCTTTCTTTTCCCAATTCATGTGTCTATGTTATTATGAATAATCTTTAATGTTTGTAACTTATTTCATGAGAATTAGTACATGCTTATATTTATAATGATTGCATACATGCTCTTGTATATTTTTCTCTGTGTTGTTTCAGGTCAGCTTTGGGAGGAGGCCTGCAACTCAAGAGCGAGTAGTGGATAAAGGGGATCTACTACAGACGAAAGGATACAAGGTGTCATTCTTTATCTTTTTCTTGTTTCCCTTATTTAAAATAAATCATTAGGGTTTTGTGAATTTGGGTAATAATAGGCCAGTTTCTATCTTTTAAGGAGTCATTGCTTTGCCTAACTGTTAGATCCTAACTAAAGGGTTTTTCCCCAAAGCACCACATCAACATCCAGGGTCTCATCATCTATCTAGGATTTATGTCATCACAGGGCTTTAACTCTCCATTTCACACATAATTTGACATCTTGTCCATAATGAACTATTAACCTCTGGTTGGCACACCAGAAAACTGGTCCACAATAACCAGACATCTAATCACAAGGATTAGGCGATGTAGTGCACACACACTATCAATCTATCCCAAGGCTAGGAAACACCTCCAATCACATAGGTTGGCTCACCAACTTGAAAAAATGGGTAACTAACCAACCCCAAAGGCATGGCATCTACTGACCTTATGCAAGGTCATGCTGACTGGTGCCATAGTCAGTAATTTGCGTACCAGACTTTTTCACTATAGTAGCAATCTATGTACTAGAAATTTTCATTGGAGTAGCAGTAACTCAATGTACCAGACCTTTTCACTAGAGTATCCCTCTGTGTGCCCGAATTTTTCATTGGAGTAGCAGTAACTCGACGTAATGAAATTAAGCAGCTAGAGCTAGGGGTAACAATGGAGAAAAAAGAATAGGAGGCAGGAGCAGATCGATATCGATATCCAGCTACAGGGAAAGCAACAACGGTGGAAGTAGTTTATTTGGTTCCAAGGCCAGTTATAGAGGCAGTGCCTTGCTTACAATACCTTCCATTTCTAGAGTCATCAGTCGCTAGGGTTTCCACGATGAATTATCCAGTTTACTAAGTGGAATCAACAAGTGTATTTGAATAGGTTAACCCCTAATCCATTGAAGTTTACCCAACTTATCCACCACAAACTATTTCACTAGTCGTTGATCAAGTTGAAATAGTAGATACATTGGAGTAGTAGTAACTCAATGTACCAGACTTTTTCACTGGAGTAGCCCTCTGTGTACCAAACTATTTCATTTGAGTAGCAATGACGTGCCCGTGAATGACTACCCACTGCCACTGTCACATGATGAAGTTGTTGCCCTAGAATCACATCTGTAACTCATCTCTCCCTCTTACTAGGGACGTCCTTCTGGACCACACCAAGCTTGTCTCTGAAGTACACAAACTTCACTCTCGATAGAGGCTTGGTCAACACGTCTGCTATCTTCTCATTTGCAACGACATACTGGAGCTTCATTGTTCCTCTCTGTACCATATCTCTGATATAATGGTACCTGATCTCGATATGCTTGGACTTGTCATGGAACACTGGGTTCTCTGTCAACTTCACACAACTATGGTTTTCACACCAGATACAAGTCGCCTCTAATTCGAGATCAAACAATACTGTATGCAGCTTCCGAAGCCACATTGCTTCACTGCTAGCTGGACAAGCTGCTATATATTCTAACTCAGTCGTACTAAGCGCCACACTAGTCTGCTTCCTGCTAAACCATGAGATCATAGCTGATCCCATATTGAAGCAACATCCACATGTACTCTTTTGGTCTACAACACTACCAAGCCAATATGAATCAGTAAAGCCTTATAGGATTATCTCATGATCTGAAGCATATCTGAATCTATAACCAATTGTACCCTTTAGGTACCTCAACACATGTTTTGTTGCAACCAAGTGAACACTTCTCAACTCAACCATATACTGACTTAATGTGTTCATTGAAAAACATATATCTGGCCTTATGTTCGTTAAATACATCAATGAACCAATCATTTGTCTATACATGGTGGCATCCACTATCTCTGAAGATATATCACTAAATAACTTCAGATTTTTCACCATTGGTGTAGGCATGGAATTGCAATCCATCATTCTGAATCTCTTCAGAATCTCAATAACATATTTTCCTTGATTAAGGAAAATCTCACTCGGTCTCTGCCATACCTCTAGACCTAGAAAATAATGCATCATGAATAAGTCTTTCATCTCGAACTTTGCAACAAGCTTCCTCTTACTCTCAGTGATGATCTTCTCGTCTCCTGTTAGAAACAAGTCATCCACATATAATAGTAGTATCACTGGTCCACCATCCATAACCTTGAAGTATAGGTTGGAATTTTCTTTACTCTTGGCAAATCCCAAGCTCATCAAGAAGATATCAATTCTACCGTACCATGCTCTAGGTGATTTCTTTAACCCATAAAAGGATTTCTTCAATATGCACACACTTGTTTCACTGTCATGTGTCTCGAAACCTTGTGGCTGCTCCACATACACTTCCTCTTCTATTACACCATTTAGTAAAGTTGTCTTCACATCCATCTGGTGTAGCTTCCATTTCTTCACTGTAGATATCACAAGTATAGCTCTCATTAAAGTGTATCTCACCACACACACAAATGTCTCCTCATAATCTATTCCTTCTTTCTAGGAGAAACCACGTGCCACAAATCTTGCCTTGTATTTATCGACACTTCCATCTACTGAATGTTTTGTTTTGTAAATCCACTTGGAACTTACCCTGTCTTCTCTTTTGGTCTCGGAACCACATCCCAAACATCATTCTTTACAATGGACTGACGCTCTTTAACCATGGCATGCTTCCATTCTTTCTCCTTTGTAGCCTTTTCATAACTGGTAGGATCAACATCAATAATGTCACTTAGCAATGCCACATAACTAGAGTATGGTCGTAGTCTCTTGCTTTCTCTGAAGGATCCATCTAGAGCACCATACATTTCTGCATCCTGAATAATTTTCTGAGCCCAAGCTAGTCTTCTCTTCTTGGTATTCATCTCTCGGGATGAATCTACATGTATCTTTGGTTCTTCCATATCATGATATTCTAGTACAACATCATCACCCACATATGTATCTATAACTCTGGGAGCTTCAGGCCTCTCGTCACGAATCTCGTTTGAATGATGTTTCCTTGATCTACTGAAAGCTGTATCCTCATCAAAGGTAACATCTCTACTAGTCTTAATCTGACGGTGACAAGGGATGTAAACTCGATATGCCTTCGATGTCTCAATGTATCCAACAAATATACCCTTCTTTCCTGAAGGGTCCAACTTTGATCTCTTTTTCTTGGGGACATGCAAATATACTGAAAAACCAAATATCCTTAGGTGGCTGACCTCTGTCTTTTCACCTGTAAACATCTCTTCTGGTGTCTTGTTCCCAAGTACTCTATGGGGACTTCTATTCTATGCATATACAATAGTTCTGGATGCTTCTTCCCATAGATGCATCGGTAAGTCTTGATCATGAATCATGACCTTTGTTGGTGCAATTATATGCATAATATATTACCAAACATAAATTATCGATCGAGATTCGTAATCAACAGAGTTGTTACACTATATTTGTCGGCAACAAGTGGTTTATCTACGTCTGATGAGTATAGCATAAAGAAGAAACATTCAAAACTCAATACTCTGCCTTTCACACAGTTTTAAAAATTAGAAAGCAAAACTTGCAAACAAAATCTTAACAATCATGCATTCAAAAGATCTCTTACAAGAAACAAGATTGTCCATTTACTGGCTTATGAAGGTGAAATATGGATCCTGATCCCATTTCCTGTAACAAATCAATTCAATGATAACTTGCAAGCAATCCCTATCTAATTTTGCACACTTCTTCAAACCAATGAAATTTAGAAAGTAAATCAATGCAACTTGACAATTATGAACAATTATTTCATTCCTACACAGGAAACAAAGGTTTTAATGAGATGTTCCATTTGCTGGCTCATGTAATGTGAAGGATGGACTCTCAAACTATTCATGTATTGCCACACTTTGCAATAAATTCTAATAGTGAAATCAAACTAAAATAACAAGAAATCAAAATAACAAGTACATGAAATCAAAATCTATACTAATAATTTACAATGAGCTTACCAAGCTGGATCGGTGGGCCCTTGCCGATGCCAACATGGAAGATTTTAGATCAGAATATGCTAAATTATAAAATACACACATGATCATTGAATTCAAACTTCCATTAATCTTCAACAAGTAAATTTACAAAAAGAGTCTGTTCAGAAATCCAATTTGTAGCATAACAATTGCTCCCCTTGGCTTAGAGCCATAACTCAATTCATATACTTTTTACATTACAAATTTGTCTCTAGACAAGACAATCCATGAAAAGTCAAATCAAAACCATTTTCCATCAATGGAGGTCGAGTAAAACCATTAGATAATCAAGGAAATGCAATTTCCACAAATCTGGGCATGATCCTAGAATTTCTGAAAATTTGGCAATTTAGGCAAATTAGCCCCAAAGAACCCTTCGAATCTTCCAGGTAGTAGATGATTTTTCCAAACCATTTTTGGGTTTTCAATCTGGTTGGGTTCTAGACAAACCCATTTGGCTGTTTTGAAATATCATCTCCCATCTGCACACAACTCGAGGCACAATCTGACAGTTTAGAAATATTTGATGATTTTTGGCTGAATCGTTCCCCCTGAGATGGAGGTCCACACATGTGACATGGGTGAATTATTCTTCTGATGTCTACATGTAAACACTTCTCTGATAAAAACCCATATCCCATAATTTTGAGCTCCATCTTTATCGGCACATAAATCGAGGTGCAAATCTGGTACCGAAATCTTGTAGGATGCTGGTATCAGACTGACACAGTTGGTAACATACTAGGACAGTAACAAATCGGAGTACTGTATTAGTGCAACGGTGGTACCAGAATAGGCGCAAAGTTGGTACTGGATCAGGCAAATTTGATACCAGATCAGGCGGAGTACCAGAATAGAACAATTGGTTGTAGTATCAGACCAACAGAAGTACCAGATGGATCCCGAAGATGAGTACCAAATGAGGTGATGCCTGGTCATGAAGCTGCTTAAATTAATCAAAGTAATTAGAAAGCATTTGAACATTAATTATTCAATTCTAACCATTAGTAAACCACACAAATCATGACTAAATGAGTATTACCTCATGTACAAAAGAATTGTTAAATGACATGTCTGTTAAGGAAAATAGGCAAAGAGTGCATATGTATGAGGCAAAATTGGTTAGGATATGGGACAAGATAAGGCAATTGGAGGTGAAAAAAATGAGTCTCAACAACCTTTACTGCTTCCATGTTTATACAATTCTTTCTTTTTTCCACACCATTTTACTGAGGATTGTAGGGAGTGGAGAGCTCCCTCTTAATACCAACTTCCTTGCATAATGCCTTGAATTCATCTAATGTGAATTATCCTCCATTATCTAACCTTAGTATCTTTATATTTTTTTTAGACAGGTTTTCAAAAAGTTCCTTGAACTCTTTGAACTTGTTGAATACTTCACTTTTAGCCTTCCAAAAATAAATCCAAGTTTTACGTGAGAAATCGTCAATAAAATAAACATACTATACATACCTACTAAGTGAAGCGGATGACATTGGTCCACACACGTCTGAATGTATAATGTCCAAGACTCCTTTGGATTTGTTATCGTTGCTTGGAAGTGATTTCTTCAAGTTCTTTCCTTGAGCGCATCCCTTGCATATGCCTTCATCTTCCACTTGGATTTCTGGAAAACCTGTCACCATATTTCTCACGATCAGTAGTGCTTTGTAATGTATCTGAGAAAATATTCGATACCATATCTCAATTGGAGTAACTGTACTATGTACCAATGTTAAAACTGATTTTCCCTTTAATTTGTATAATCCTCCTTCTTTGACACCAATCACTACAACATCATCTACATATTTTCCTCTTGGCCACATGAGGACTTCACCATCAATGAAAAAAAATTCTTAATCCTTTCTCATCCAAAGATGAGATGGAAAGGAAATTATTCTGCAAACTAGGTACATACAAAACATCCGTCATCTTCATAGGTTTTCCTGAATCTAAGTTGTAGGAAGCTTCTCCTACTCCTTTAATGGGATACTGATAGTCATCACTGAGCTTCACCTTGTGAGGTGAATCTTTCTGAACTAGATCCGAGAGAGACTCCTTGTAACCAGTAATGTGCTTAGAAGTACCAATATCAATAATCAATGTGTCAGTTCCATAAGTGACTGTACCTGGAAGATCTTAGATCAATACATATTCTTCACTTGAGTCTTCTTCTTTGGTTTTCTCATGATCAGGTTCATCATCTTTTGTGGCATGAGCATGATGTCTTTTATACTTTCCTTTTTCGACTTGACCTTTGGAGTTGGGACAATTTATGGCAATGTTTCCCATCTTCTGACAGATGAAGCATCTGTAATTTGAGAAATCCTTCCTGAACTTATGTGTCTTTTGTAATCCATCATCTTTCTTATGTGAGTGAACTTCCTTCTTGCTCTTTTCTTTTCTTGTATGTACTACTAGGGCTTGATTTTCTTCATCGCCTAGTTTCTCTTCTCTTGTTGCCAATATAGATTCTTCCTGAGCACAACCGTCCCATAGTCTGCTAAACCTTTTTGTCCTTCTTCTTGAACATATACCCTGAATGAATAATGTTGGCCCTTGACCAAGTTTTGAGGAATACTTGGTCATAGTTGACTGTTTGGTACTTCGACTGCATGTCGATGACGGAGCGCATAGAGAAGCGGATATCATGGGATCTCGCCACTTTTTGTGGAACCTTTTTGGTTTTTTTTGGGAATATTGTAACGTGAAAGGGATGTCGGCCCTTGTTTAGGCCTTTTTATATGTATAAATAGAGGTCTAGTCCATGTAAGAAATGGGCCCTGTCTAGTCGATGGCTTAGTGCATAAGTTGGATCTATGTGATTAGAAGTCTGTGTGACTGTAAGAGCTCTGTGCGTGCTGTAATAAGTGTTGAGTGCTAGAGTGTGAGAAGGATTAGTGCTTGGATCTACCCGGGGAAAGAGGATCTAGCGAGCTACGCAGATCTCTTGTCCTATGCGGGGTAGGATCTTGGAGGCTTAGTGCTATAACTGCTTGACCAAGATAATATAAAGAAGACTTTGTGGATGTAGCCCGAGGGTGGGGGTGAACCATGGTAACTCTGTGTACTCTGCTGATATGTTTGTCTCTCTCTTGATAAGTGATCTGATATGTTTAGATAGATCTATTGATGCTTTGTGCTTATGAGATATGAATGCATGCTAGATATGATACATAAGATGCTAAGTTCTTAATCTATTGAGTATAACCTGATTATCATTGCTAAGTGCTAGATCTGGGTAATTACTGCGGTGCTCTGTTCTTTCCGCGAAGTGTATTAATGAATGTATGTTAGGAAATAACTGATGCTAAGTGCGCTGTAAGAAAGATAATCACAGATCTGTGTCCAAGCTAAGGTTGCAGACACCTAAGTCCTGCAACCACCCCTGCCTCTACCTCGGGTGAGACTTCATCTGCTTCACAAGTGTTACCGAAAGGGCCGGTAGTTAGGGATTTGTTGGTGCGCTCTTGAGCGTTGAAACCTGGGTCTGCCCCTGTGCCAACAAATGGTTCCGTTGCCGGGACCTGGAACTATGATTGCTGGGAACTGAAGAAGAAGAAGCTTTGTGTGAAATAAGCTCTGTGTGTAGATCTGTTGCCCTAGTGTGCAGTATTCTGTTTGACCTATGAAGTTTTGTGACAAGAAATAAAGGTCAGATCTGAAGAAGAGAGGTTAGATCTGAAGAAAAAGAAGTCAGATCTGTGAAGAAAGAGGTCAGATATGCAAGAAAAAGGTAAGATATGTAAGCTCCATGCTTTGATAAAGGTAAGAATAGTTAAAAGTCTTAGATCTGGAAGCTTTGTGCTCTGTAGAAGTAAGAAAAGTGAAATTTTTTGTTTCTAAACCATGGATCTAGGTATGTTTGATAGATTTTGTCCTAGCTTCAAAACTAGGGCATTAATAGTTGAAAGAAAGTTTGATATGAATAGATCTGATAAGTATAGTGATAGATATGTTATACCTATGCATAGAAAGAATTTTGGGACTAACCAATGGATCCAGGATCCTAGAAATAAATTTTTTCAGTCTAACCGTTATGATCCTAGCACACAGTACATGAAAAGTCAGGGATCATTGACGAGAAAGAGAGGATTAAATATTTGTTACAATTGCAGAAGGCCCGGACATCTTGCTAAGGAATTCCCTGGGCGAAGAGCTAGTTGTCTTTGTTGTAAGGCCATGGACCATGAAGTATTGGATTGCCCTAGAATGATTGCTAGGCTTGAAAAGATTAATATAGAGAAAGCAGGAGATCAGAGACCAAGATTATAGCAGAAACCCAGAAAGAATCAGAAAAGATATTGCTACAAATGAGAGATACCTTGAATGATCACCGACATGTTAAGCTATCAGAGATCTTCAAGAAGAAATAACAGATCGAAGTGAGAATAAGAGACTTCAACATTGACTGTGTTTTGGATGAAGAAACACAGGTGAACATTATGACAGAAGGAACCTGGAAAGCTATAGGAAGACCTGACATGACCCCTTCATTAGGAGGAATAGGGTTATTCAGAGGAAAGTTGGTAAACCTATGTGGAAAGCTCACTCAGATATCTATGAATGCTCATGGAGCTTCGACATAAGAAGATTTTGAGATTGTTAAGTTCGTGGAGGACAACGTCCCGTTTACTATGTTACTTGGTAAACCTTGGATTGAGAAAGATCAAGCCAAAAAACAGGAAGCAGAAAAGGACCTAGAAGAACAGAGACAAGAGTTAAGAGACTTCGTGACTAAAATGATCGCGCAGTTGATTGAAGAACAAGAGAACAGATCAAGGGTTCTTGACCCCAGGAACTTGGATGACGAAGTTAAAATAATTCTAGAAGAACCACAAAGGACCAAAAAATATGTTGGACAAGTAATACCTATGGATTTGAAGAAATAATCTCAGCATTGTGAAGTTAGGATGCCAAGAGAAGAAAAGAATCAGAATGAAAAAAGGATGACCGAGATGAAGCTCACTGGGAAGAAGGCTAGAAAACTCATGAAGAAGAAAGAGAAGTTGGAGAAATTACAAAATGTTCCAGAAGAAACCCCATAGAAGGAAAACATGCAGAATTTGAGCTTCGCCAGGATATCATAACAACGACATATGGCACTTCGCCATGTCAAAGTAATATAGCCATTAGAAGATGATATACCCATTCCGTTGATGGTTTGAACGGATTGAAAGAAAGTTATGACCTATTACCTGACCGTTAGACTGCGCCATAATGGACAGATCAAGAGTTAATGGACCCTCCTATCCATTGCAAGCAGACCGTTACAACTTTACTTACTTATTCCGTCACGTCATGCCTGAAAGACTCTTTTTCCAATTGAGAACTTGAGCTCACAAAATACCCTCATTGTGGAATAGTGACTACCCCACCTTGATCTATACTCGATTACGGTACCTTCATCCCATTGACAACCTGAGAAAGTGATCCTGAGCTTACATGTTCGACGAGCTCAGTGCAGTAGAGGAATCAATGAGAGAAGTACTTGCTAGCTTAAGAACTGAAAGAGTTATGTTGGAAAGAGGAATCTCCACCGGAGTCCAAGCCTCGTCGTCAAGAGGAGTAGTAGCTTCTCCATGCACTGCTCGAGCTAGACCATCCTGACAGACCGTCGAGAAACGCACTAAACATAGAGATGACATCGCGAACACCAAACTTATCCTGAGCATCTTGCCCTCTTACATACCTCCTCTGAAAGGTGAAATCAACTGTGACAGTGTGCCCTGAGATTACGACTATCCTATGATCATTGCGTACCTATCGAAGGGTGTGCACACAGTTCACACTGAGCAGACCAAGCTCGTAGCATTGAAGTTTTGCGACTTCAACCTTGGTGACCGGAAAGCCTACAGTGTGCTTGCCCCGCACAAGTATCTGACGATGACAAAGGGAAAGAATTCCAATATCGTCCCTCAAAAATGGATGATGAATCTCGTGCAGTCCACCTTACTTAATGTAATGAAGATTCCACACTTTGGCAGGCACCAGGAGGTGAACGCTTGCGTAAAATTGCTACTAGCAAGCTACCATGGAGGATCTCTCTGGTTGAACTGGTGTATAATGGTTGATCTGGCACTGATCAATCAGATCACCAGGCTGAGCATGTAGGGCCCTGACCCGCAAGACTATTACCTTGGAAAGACCGTGGATCGCGCTCTTTCACAGAAGATTAAAGAGGCCTATGGAAATGTTGAAAAAGGCGTGCGAGGTTACAAGGTAACCTCTATTGACATTGGTGCAATGTGCCTCGCCTGTCATATGATCATAGGAAAGTTAGTCCGCAAGAACAGACTGACGCAAGTATCTGGGTTTGTAGTTGATCTCGTAAGAAAATGCGTAGAAGGAGTCCAAATGAACTGGTCGAAGTACTTAGCAGATCAACTCGAATTGGATTGGAGATAAGCGAAAGACTAAGGATATGAGTTCCACTTCAGCTAGCTTCTCATCCTGATCGCCTTCATAGCATGGGAGATGCCGGAGGATGCCGTTTTTCCTGAAACCCTACCGTTTGAATCATTGGTTGTGAAGTTCAGTGCATTATGGTACACGACAGATATGAACATGCAATGGTAGTCGAATACCCTCTTTCACAGATACTACATCCAATTGAAGACCATGATATAAGACACACCTCGCATTACTCTGAACACACTCCACAGATTCATACCCTTAATGAAGTTGAGCGTGGACTGCCACTTCATATACCTGAATCCATGCACTAATGAGCACCAGGAACAACTGCAGTCCTATTATAAACCGACAGAAGAAGACCTTGAAGAGATCACCAAGGAATGGTCGACGGACCTCCTCATTGCAGCAGATCCAATGGATATTTCAGATATCAGCAGCCTAGAAGCTGCGTAGGACACACCTGGGTCTAGTAAGACGCAGAAGACGCAGAAGACAAAGGAGACAAAGAAAACTGAAGAGGTTCAAGATGTGGATAGTTTCTCTGTAAGGACAGCTTCCATCACACCAGATGAAGAAGGTAACGATGAAGACCTAGAAGAAGTTGAACATCAACTAGAAGACGAAGTCGAAGTTCTAAAGAAAAGAAAAGGGTCACCTTCGAAGTCTTCCATTAAGAAGAAAGAAAAAGCGACCATGACCAAGATGAAGACCATGCTCAACCCCGATGACTTTAGCTTTCTCCTTGCAACTTTGAATGAAGCCATAGAAGAAATTACAGAAAAGAAAGAGGCCAAGCAATAGACGATGTACAACAGAATAGAATCCAAGCTGCAAGGAGTACAACGAGCCCTCCAGTATAACCATGTAGTATCCATTGCACCTATGCTAGAAGGAACACCCAAAGCAGGAGACGAATCAATTCAACTTTGCAGGATTTCCGACCTAGTCGAAGTACGCCTTTGGAAAGCAAAAGAAGTAACAATGCAGGCCACCCAGGCCCTAAAGCATGCACACAAGGAAATCATAGAGCAACGCCAAGATACACAACAAGAGAAGGAGTCCATCCAAGAGAATTTTGATAAAGAACGCGCAAAGATCCAAAAGGAGAAGGAGAAACTTCTCGCGAAGTAGATCGAGATCAAAGAAGCAGTCAACAGATCATTTTTCTCTGTGACTGGCTTAAAACACAAGGCAGAAGAACCCATAGAACGCTAAGTAATGAAGCTTGCTGAAGTCATTCAGAAACTGCAACAAAGAGTAGTATAAATAGAGCTCCAAGCTATACTGAGTACTCCACAAGAAGAATGTGACCAATGAGAAGTGAATGCCCAAAGTATAGTAGAAAGGATTAAGGTACTCACTAAAGAATGCAAGCAATTAAGTAGTAGAAGTGCGTAGATACATGAGAACCTATCCGAGAACCCTGAATTGCATAAATTGGAGTCACAACTCTAGGAGGTGAAGTACCAAGCCAAGAAGTTACAGGTACAACTGAAGGCCCGACCGAGCATAGAGAAAATGAAGAGGTCCCACGAACAACACATCGTGCAACAACAGATTCATATGATCTAGAGCAAGGTCATGGAAGTGACGCAACAACTTCAACCTTTGCAGGATAGGGCATGTCAACTATTCTTAGAGATTGAGAGCCAATGGATAGACCTGAAACATGTTGTGAACACAATAGAGTAGCGCTTAGAAGGACCAGTTAGTAACTCACTCATTCAGGAGTTTTTCGAGCAAGAAGCAGTAGCAAAGCAACAGGTCGAAGCAGCTCGAGCGAAGCTCAAGGCCTTCGAGGCAGAGTTACCCAGAGAAGAGTGACTCGAGATGAGTCACAGGTGAGTGTTGGGTGCCTATTGGCCCTCGACCAAGTTTTGAGGAATACTTGGTCATAGTTGACCGTTTGGTGCTTCGACTGCCTGTCGATGACGGAGCGCATAACGAAGCGGAGATCATGGGATCTCGCCACTTTTTGTGGAACCTTTTTGGGTTTTTTTGGAATATTTTAACGGGAAAGGGATGTCGGCCCTTGTTTAGGCCTTTTTATATGTATAAATAGAGGTCTAGGCCATGTAAGAAAGGGGCCCTGTCTAGTCGATGGCTTAGTGCATAAGTTGGATCTATGTGATCAGAAGTCTGTGTGACTGTAAGAGCTCTATGCGTGCTGTAATAAGTGCTGAGTGCTAGAGTGTGAGAAGGCTTAGTGCTTGGATCTACCCGGGGAAAGAGGATCTAGCGAGTTGCGCACATCTATTGTCCTATGCGGGGTAGGATCTTGGAGGCGTAGTGATGTAACTGCTTGACCAAGATAATATAAATAAGACTTTGTGGACGTAGCCCTAGGGTGGGGGTGAACCATGGTAACTCTGTGTACTATGCTGATATGTTTGTCTCTCTCTTGTTAAGTGCTTTGATATGTTTAGATAGATCTATTGATGCTTTGTGATTATGAGATATGAATGCATGCTAGATATGATACATAAGATGCTAAGTGCTTAATCTATTGAGTATAACCTGATTATCATTGCTAAGTGCTAGATCTGGGTAATTACTGTGGTGCTTTGTGCTTTCTGCGAAGTGTATTAATGAATGTATGTTAGGAAATAACTGATGCTAAGTGTGTTGTAAGCAAGATAATCACAGATCTATGTCCTAGATAAGGTTGCAAACACCTGAGTCCTGCAACCACCCCTACCTCTACCTCGAGTGAGACTTCATATGCTTCAAAGGTGTTGCCTAAAGGGCCAGTAGTTAGGGCTTTGTTGGTGTGCTCTTGAGTGTTGAACCCTGGGTCTACCCCTGTGCCAAAAAATAATTCCCAAGAACTGGGAAGACCATTCAATGTATTCATCACCAACTTAGCTTCTTTGGTTGTGTCTCTAATGGCTTCAAGTTATTCTTTGATTTGAGACACCCTTGTGAAGTATGATTCGATAGTTTATGAACTCTGCATCTTCACATTCTTGAGTTGTGTCCTCAAGGTCATCTTCTGGTTGAAATTATTTCCTTCATACAATTAGGATAAGGCATCAAACATTTGCTTGGGAGTTGTCAATGATAAGACATGGGGGATCAAATTATCCTTGATAGAATCATCAATGATTCTCTTTGCCTTAACTAGGTTATTTTTGTACTTTTCTTTGGCCTCATCTTCATCTGGTTTTGGAAATTCTTCTTTTACAAAATCTTCTAGATCATTCTCTTCTAGAGTGAGCATCACTCTATAATTCCATGCTCGGAAGTTATCGACACCTTCAAGCTTCTCATCAAGCTTGGTACTGGGGGCCATCCCGTCCTTGAACACAAATATAATAAGAGAAATAAAAACTTTTCAAAGAAAGCTTTTGTACTTACCCAAGAGTGCTATGCCAAGGTGACCAGTTCCAACTTCAATCTGTAGCTGCCAAGAAGTCTTGATCTTGGGTTTATGAGGAAACCCTAAATTTTCAAAATGTGAATTTTGGAATTTTTCTCAAAGTGCGCACCCTCCTTAGGTGATCTTCTTAGTAGCCTTACTTTGACTAGCGCCCTCCAAAAAGTGGGTGAAATCACCTTCTAGGGTTTTGTGTAGCTACCAACACTTGCAACAACAATTACACCAGTTGCATGTTTCAAAACTTCGTCAAACTGAGAATCTAAACCCAAGGAAAGGTGCACTAGGGTTAGGAGAGTCTTCATATGGTTTCAACTTCCCCATCGAGTTATTCTAGACTATGCAAATGGATTCTTTGAGGCCCGCTCTGATACCAAGTTAATTTTCTCTTAAGAAATTAAGTGTGTTCTGTATTCTTTAACTTTAGATTATTAAAACAATAACTGCATCCATAAGGATCATTGAAAGAAAGACATTCACAGTATACACAAGATTTATCCTGGGAAACCCTCGTGGGGGAGAAAATCCAACAAATATTCTTCAATATAGATTCTTAAACAAGTACAACGTCTCTCTAAGGAGATATCTCACCAAGCAGAAGACAAACCAAAAACCCTAACCAAAATAGGGTAGTGCACCACTAGACCAAGATAGTCCTCCAATAAATAACCAAAACCCTTAACCAGAACACCCTTCCTTTGTAATTACGTCTCCTTCTCAGATTTGTGCACTTCTTCATGCGTGAGATATCTTGTTGTGTGTGTTATCCATGTGAGGCACCTAGATTCTTATATATATAGGTTGAGCTACCCAGAATTAGGTCAGGGCCGACATGTACACTTTACCCCTTCTATTTTACAATTGACTTTTGTCAAGGCACAATAGAGTCGACTTTTACAAAGGCACAATAGGGCCGACTTAACAATATAGTATAATATTATTCTTTAGGGTTTTGTCTTGGTACAATACAATATTAATATAATAAGAATATCTTCCAAAGCTACTCAAACTTCAACACAATGTCATAGAGTGCCTTGCATAATATGGTTTTTTGCACACAAATTTTGATATTTTATCTTATTTTTTAAATTATTTGTATTTGTTATACACATATTATATAACATGACAAATAAGTGTGACATGTGTATCTTTGGGGTGGTGGTATTGGAAATGATAAGAGAATATACACCATCCTTTGAACTACCTAACTTGTGGAACATCACATATGCATGGTTGTTTCACAAAAGGCACTTATCTAAGGTAAGGAATTTTTCATGAAACAAGTGAAGGCATTAAGCTTTTGTTAAAGATTTTAAATCCTTTCACTGTGAGTTGTATGTGTCAATTTTTGTTCACAAACCAATCATCTCTACAAATTTTGATGAATTAGAAAGTCAAATGATTGTAGAATAACAATTGAGAAATTTGTTTTGCTTCATTGATCCTTTTCTTTCTGTGGCATTCCTTGATGAAAAATGTCTCGATAAAAAAAAAATTGCAGACAAAAATGCCACACAAGTTTGACTTTACCAAATAGCTTGACTCTATGCCCAAAAACTTAGTTCACCATAACATTTATTCTCATGCTATGTTCATACTTCTATAACACAAATAAAAGAGGTAGGAAACCATTCAATTGTTTACATCTTAAATATTCTAAATGAAATTTTGTGGATAGATTGATTACAATGAGAAATCATATATAGAGTAATCGAGAGGTTTTTTGCTTCAATGGTCATCTTAGCTGAAAGGTTTTTCCTGACCCTTCTATGTGTTGAAGTTTTTCAACTTCGGGTAGTCATTCTCCACAAGGAAATACAAGAAGACCCATTTGACCATTAAAAATCCCCAGGAAGAAATTGAATACCCAGGAAGAGAAGTCGGCCCCACCAGTAAAATAAAGAAAGAAATAAAGTGAAATTGAAGATCCAGAATGAGAAGTTGGCCCCACAAGAAAAAGATAGGTGTCTGGACAAGTATAAATATAGGTAGGGTCATTTCATTTGGACATAAGAAAGTCTCCTTATGTAGTGCACACTTGGCATTTGTTAGTTGTAGTTGTCATATTTTCTCTATATCTTGGAGTTCTGGTTATCTTTGTGAGTGCGCTACACTTGGAGAGGCACTAGATTTGGAGAAACTCTCTCTTGGTTATATTTTGTCTATTTTAGTGAGATGCTAGCTCTTGGAGACACTAGGATTGGGGACAACATTCTCTGTATCGTATCTTGATCCAATGATGGTGATGTATTGGTAATAACTTGGACTGAATTCTTCTATAAGAAAGGTTGTTGGGTTTTCTCCCAAGGTTGGGTTTATGAGGATAATTCTTGTGTTCTTGTGTCTACTGTGCATGATGATGTTTCTAGATCTTGTTATTTCCGTTGCATTGTTATAGTCGATATTTGTAGTGTATAGTTATTCTACGATAACCGTGGTATGGAAGTGAATCTTATTTCTAAATTATAAGGCAATAACTATCAAGATCTCATAATAAAAAAAATCAACATGGAATCAGAGCTTTGTTGAAACATTGCCACTACACAATTTTCTTTTAAGACTTGAACTCGTCAAGATCGTTGAGCACTTACTGAGAAGTTGTTGGATCTAAATCCACCACTGATCAAATCACCTTTCTCATGTGCATTCGCTACACCTCTTAGACTGCAGTTTGGTGAAAGTTGAAATTTCACCCTAAAACCCACTACGATAATTGCAACGACATTTTGTAAAGATCATTGAGCAAATTAGTGGGCTAAGTTGGGAATAATTTTTAGCAATGACCAACTCACCTTGCCCTAGCACACCTACTGCACTTATTAGACTGACAATCTATCAAAATTAAAATTTTAGGGTTTTTAAGGTTATTGACATTTTTCCTGACATTGAACCTTCAAATTCAGATTTATGACTTATTGTTGAGATGATGTATAGTCTCAGATTAGAAGACAAGCTTGACGGTGCTACAAATTTTAGAGGTACACACTTGTATATAAGTTATATCATTAGGATTTTTGCAGGATATGTACACTTGGCAAAAGGACATCCGTTCAAGTAGTGATAATAGATCCAAAGGGATATTAGATCTAGTGCACTCAGAGGAAGCTCAACAGTTGGAGGTGGCAGTGGTGATGTCTCCTACAATATATGACAACTCAAAATCAAATGGAATAGAAACAATAAGACTCCAAGTTGTCATATCAGGTTTGATATTTCATATTGTTGCATCTTAAGTAAATGTTGTAATTGTGACAACAATATTTAGAGTTCTATTACTGTTCAATACCTTTGCTATCAATTTTTTAGTAAAACTTGAGTATTGTTGGTACGATGATCATTATGTAAATGCTCACTGTTTAGTACTAATGATGCATTTATTTACAAGATGAAATTAATCTCTTCTAGGAGATGCTCTTGGTTATTGTCTTTTCCCTAGGAAGGTTACCCTGTAAATTCCATGGAAGTTACCATGGAGATGTTCTTTTGTTTTTTTACGAAAAGATTACCATGGAGGAATGTTTGGTCACAAAACTGGAGAAGTGTTGTTCTTGTTCTTACTCTTTTTCTTGTTCTGGGTAGGTTACCATGAATAAATAATTAGAAGAATGTTGTTCTTGTCTGATATTTTCCCTTGTTATTGCTCTTGTTTCATGCAGGTCACATATGACAACTTTGAGAGGGAGATCTAGTGATGGTTGGAGGAGGAAACATATTAGATGGTCTCTAGTTTGAGACATGGATGAGATTATCTAGACATAGAGTTGTGTACATGACAATATACATCCATGTATTGAAGGCGAAGAGGACAAAGTTATAACCTTTTGTAAATAAGGATACTCTTGTGGGATACAAAGTGTTCCATATAAAGATTGATAGTGAGGAGTAGAAGTATCTGAAGGATGACCATACAAATCCCTCTAGTTCAAGTTATTCATCCTTCACACGATTAGTAGAGATAGCAGGGCAAATAGATCTACCTATAGATGTTATAGTGACAAAGAAGAGGCCATCATGGATTTATGATACTTTGCAAGATGCAGAGAGGCATGAAACTCCCAGTGACGCTTTCAGGGAAATAAAACGACCTCTGAGTTTTTTGTGTTACATAGAGTCACCGTTATGAAGAAGAGCAGGTGGCTCCACCAGTGGTGAGGTAGGTGGCCCCACCAAGTATTAGCTCAGAAGGAGCTAGAGCTTAGAGGGGGTCAACCCTTAGGATATAGTGGGGAGGAGTATCCTCCTAGGAAAATTCATAGGAGATCAAACTTCAAAGGAGGTCAACAGGTGTAGAGAGATAATTTTTCTCCAGACATTGTACAGAATCAGAGGGAGTCAAGTTCTAGAGGGAGCATACAGAATCAGAGTGTGCCTAATATCATAGAGTCACTTGACTTAACAAGAGATTCAATCATTTAGAGGGAGTTCCCCCTCAAATTTAGGTGGGAAAGAGACATCTTCCAGAACTGATAGATAGGTGATAGAGGGAGTTGGACTTAGAATTCGAGGTGGAGGATCTTGGCCATATGTACTATTGGGATTAGACATATGATAGAGATCAGATGAGATATTCCTCAGTCAGGTGATACTGATGAGGTTCGATATGATGGACTACAAGTCCATGGATACACCTTTGATGAAAAATCGGAAGAATTTAAGTGATTCTACTTTAGATTCAGATCTGGTGGATTCCACGACGTACATGCAGTTGATTCAATCCTAAATGTACTTGGTTAACACCATGATGGATACTTTCTTTGCACATTGAGACAATTTATGGTAGAGTTGAGACACTACCATTGGGTTGCAACAAAGCATGTGTTAAGGTACCTACATGGTACAATTGGATATGGCCTCATATATGTCTTAGGTGGTGAAGTGAGGTTGCAGGGATATACAAATTTTGACTAAGCAGGGAGTACAATAAATAGATTGAGCACCTTGGATCAATCATGATTTCAGGAAAGAAGGTATCTATAGAACTCATTATAGCAGAGAAAAAGTATATCGCAACCAGTGTCACAATTCGTGAAGCAGTGTGGCTTCAGAAGCTTCTTGCGTGACTTCATCCTAGACATGGTGCATAAGGGAGCAGTGAAACTCTAGTATATATCCATAGATGATCCGATTGTAGATCATCTGAGACATGATACATAAGGGAGCAGTGAATTTTCAATATCCAGAGATGAGCTTGGCATGATGCAAAACGTCTCCCTCACTAAGAGGGAGTGTTGATGTTTCAAGCAACATCGAGCAAACATTCTCCTCTGATAGCCATGTGACTTGGCTAAGGAGAATGACCCAGGATAATTATTTATCCTTGATCATGTGATTTGAAAAGGACCGACAAACATTTGATGTGTTGATGCTCCTCCAGATGGAAGTACCAGGTTGAAATTATCCTAAGATGACCATGGGACTTGGCTAAGGAGAATGGTCCAAGCGTAGTATTTATCCTTGATTATGTGATTGGACAAGGACCTGTTGGGTTGTTTTATTGTTTGCAGTGAAAGTATAGTCGAGGTGAATTGACTGATGGTCAAAGTTGAGGTAGATCGAAAACATCGACAACAAGTCAAAGTCGAGGTGGATTGACAATAGGTCGAAGTCGAGGTAGATCAAAAACAAGTCGAAGGTCGAGGAAGTCAATTGGGTAAAGTCGAAGTCAAAGATATCAATGACAAGTTAGCCAACAAGAGGTCAAAGTGAAGGCATGAGATGACTGACTAGAGACCGAATGAAGGCCGACTGGTAAACCCCACTTGGAGTCGACAGTAACAAAATCCCCGGATTTGCAATATTTGTAGCCAATGATATGCATATATTTGTAACCATTTTTTAGGCGCCAATATTTAGGGTTTTGCCTATTGTAAAGACTATAAAGAGGTGTGTTGTAAGGTCGTAAAGGATTTTGTTGTAAGGTAATCATAGAATGCACATTTACAGGTTAATGCATGTGTAAGAGTAGGTTGCTGGTCATGCATATGCAAGCTGAATTGGATACAAGGTTGTTCTTGCATGTGCAAGAGGGTATGATGTAGGTTCTGTCTTAGGTGTGGACCAAGGTTAGACATGTAAAATTTTATTCCGATTGAATAAGACAACAAGAGAGAAGAATGCTCAAAGGAATGTTGGTTTTCCCGGTTAAGGGTTTCTAGGGTAAAATCTCGGTGTACTGTGTGATTGCTTGTGTCATTTGCATTCTTTATTAAATTCTTCCTCTGATTTGCTAGGATTAGTGTGGAAGTGTATTTAATTTCCTGACATATGGTATTAGAGCCTAGGTCTTCCATGGAAGGTGAGTTATTAGAGTGGTGTAATGATTTGGCAAGTATATCATTTATTAATTTGCAAATATTGAATCTGAGAACTAAACCCTAGGTATAGTAAGAGTCGTAAGTCATAAATTGTGTTAAAGATCGCGGTAAAGAATGGCGAGTAGTTCCAAAATAGAGATAGAAAAATTCAATGGATAGAATTTTGAGCTTTGAAATATTAAAATGGAAGATCTTCTTCTAGATCTAGAACAATGGACAATGGTCTATCTAGGTACCCAACCAATAGGCATGTCAATGGAAGAATGGGAGAAACTCGAAATAAAAGCAAGTAGTATGATATGGCCTTGTCTTGTAGATTTAGTGTTGTTGAATGTCTCGGGTGAAGATTCGACCAAGAAACTATGGGACAAGTTGGGAAGCTTATACCAATCGAAATATCTGGTAAATAAGTTGTTTCTCAGAAAGACACTATATCTTCTGAGGATGAGTGATGGAAGTACGATGACTGAGCATTTAAATGTGTTTAATACCGTGTTAATCTAGTTATCATCTATGGATATAAAGATCATTGAGGAGGAGAAGTGTATCATCCTATTATGTTCTTTCCAGACTCCTCAGATAGCTTAGTCATGGATATTGGGAATAATGAAACCACACTAGTGCTAGAGGACAATGTTGCTTCTATCCTGTTGGAAGAAATGAGAAGGAAGAACACAGAAGGATTGACCAAAGATGCTCTGGTAGTGAGAGGTCAACCGATAGACGGAGATAAAGGAAGATTCTCCAGTAGAATGTATAAGTCGAAGGGTAAATCTAAATCCTCAGTTCAATCGACACGAAGATGCTGGAAATGAGATAAATATGAGAATTATAAAAAGGATTGTAAGTCAAAGGAAACAAAAGGCAGTGCTGGATCCGATGAGAAGTAGTTGAATGAGAGAAAGATGACCTCAGAGAAGGGAGGTGATGTGTACCTGGCGTCGACCAATACACAGTCAGATCAAGATGTTTGGTTAATTGAATCATGAGCATCCTATCATATGAAACCACATAAATAATGGTTCTGTGAATATGAACAATATGATGGGGGTGATATGTTCTTGGGGGATGACTTGACAATCAGAATTGTTAGACAGGGAAGAGTCTGACTAAAACTGCAGGATAGGAGAAAAAGAACCCTTCCTGGTGTGCTACACATTCTGGGTTTGGAAAGAAACCTGATATCTGTAAGTAATATGAGTGATGCAGGTGTGCATGCTCTATTTCAGAAGAATTCATGTAAGATGGTTAGAGGTGTGATGCTATTAATGAAAGGAGTTCATATTGGTACCTTGTACAATTTGTTAGGGAATGTCAACTCGATTGGATGAAACAACATCGTTGCTCCTGAAATCGACTCGACTGCGACTTGAATCGACTCGATGTCGACACAACTCAACTTGACTTGAGCCAAGACGGTTCAAACCATCTCGAGAAGACACGATGAACTCGACCCGACTAGGTTATGGAACAAGAGGATGGGACACATTGGAGAAAAAGGACTTCGAACCATGCAAAACAAAGGTATGGTTGAAGGTTTTCCTGAATGTGTTTTAGAAGTTGAATTTTGTGAGCATTGCATATATGGGAAACAAAGTCGTGTGTGGTTCCCATCTGGAGCGACAAGGGCAAATGGGATTCTAGAATTGGTGCATAGTGATTTGTTTGGCTTGGTTACAGTGCCTTCACTTGGTGGATCCCTATATTATGTCTCCTTTATAGATGATTTTTCTAGGAAGACATGGACATATTTCCCGAGGAAGAATTCAAAGGTTTTCAAGAGATTTAAGGAGTTTAAAGCTCTTGTGGAAAAACAAACAGAGAAGAGGATTAAAGTGTTGTGAACTGACAATGGTGGTGAATTATGTGAAAAAATAATTTGATCAGTTCTTTAAGTAGTGTGGAATAGAACATCAAAATACTACACCATATACACTGCAAAAAAATGGAGTTGTTGAGAGAATGAATAGAACGTTGATGGACAAGGCAAGGAACATGCTCAGTGGTGCTGGGCTCGCATAAGAATTTTGGGCGGAGGCAGTCGAGGCTGCAAGATATCTAGTGAATATGTCTCCTTTGTCGGTGCTAGTCGACATGACTCCAAATGGGGTATGCTCTAGTAAGGCATCGGTGGCACATCTCAAAGTATCTGGCTGTGATGCATTTGTGCATGTTCTCGAGGAAAAGAGGAGTAATCTAGACAAGAAGGCAGTCAAGTGTATTTTCATTGGATACAAAGAAGGCATGAAAGGATATAATCTCTAGGATCTTGCATCAAGGAGAATAATGTACATTTGAGATGTGGTATTCAAAGAAGTTGAAGGTAAATCCGAGCCCGAGGAAGATGTTCAGACAAAGAGTAATACTGATACGGTGTGGTTTGAACTGAGGAACGAAGAAGATGATTCAGATGAGTCGAATGAATCTAGGGAAGAGGTGGAACAATAGGCTTTGGTGGTAAGGAGGTCAGAAAGAGTAATAAAAATAGTCGAAAGGTATATTCCTCCCGACTTCCATTCCGCATTCATGTTAACTACCATCAACGATGAGCCCAAGTCGGTTGGTGAGGCAGTCAAATCGACAAAAGGGTAAACTATGGAAGGACGCCATGGTCGAAGAGATGGAATCCTTGTACAAGAATGAGACATGGGATTTAATCAAGTTACCTAGTGGAATAATTCCTGTCGATAGCAAGTGGGTGTTCAAGAAGAAGAGGAATGCCATAGGACAAGTTGAGAAGTTCAAAGCTCGATTGATAGAGAAAGGATATTCCCAAGTCGAGGGAGTCGACTTTGGTGATATTTTTTGCTTTGTTGAAAACCTAACTTCCATTAGAGTACTAATGTATTTGGCTGCAACATTCGAGATAGAATATATGGATGGTGAAGACAACGTTCCTACATGGGGACCTGGAAGAATAAATCTACATGAAACAACCTGAAGGATTTGTAATAAAGGACAAGCAAGAGTTGGTGTGCAAAATCAAAAGATCCTCTATGGTCTAAAGAAATCACCAAGGATGTGGTACAAGAAATTTGAAACCTACATCCTTAGTCTAGGATTGGTGAGAAGCAAAGCTGATCACTTCATATATTCTAAGGAAGAAGGTGGGCATTTCATATATTTAGATTTGTACGTCGATGACATGTTGCTGATTGGAAACAATATGGACACAATAAAGGAGGTGTAGAAGCAACTATTCTCCAAGTTCGACATGAAGGATCTCAATGTAGCTAACTTCATTATGGGAATAGATATTAAGAGAGATAAATACACTAGAAAGATATGGTTGAATCATACGAAGTATATTGAAACAATTCTAAAATGATTCAACATGTAGGATTGAAAAACGATGAAGGTGCCAATTCTAATGGGAGAAAGGCTTACTACTGAGCAGTGTCCAAATACACATGAAGAGATAGAGGACATGATACGTGTTCCCTATGCAAGTGCGGTTGGTATTCTAATGTATGCGATGGAATGCACTCGACTAGACATTTCCCATGCAGTGGGAGTGTTGAGAAGGTACATGTTGACACCTGGAAAGGAGCATTGGACAACTGTTAAGAGAGTATTCAAGTATTTGTGTGGTAGAAAGGACTATGCTATATGCTACCAAGGAAGACCTGTAGGTGACAGTGGTAAATTATATGTACATGGATTTGTCGACGTAGACTGGGCTAGAGATCTGGCTTGATGGAGGTCGACCAACGGATATGTCTTCAAGATGTTCGGTGGTGCAATAAGCTAGATGAGTAAGCAACAAGCGGTTGTAGCCTTGTTGACAACAAAATTTGAATACATGACGACCACTCATGGAAGAAAAGAAGTGGTATGGCTTTAAAGGTTGTGTTCAAGAATCGGGTTTGAGCAGAGAGCTATGAAGGTAAGTTGTGACAGTCAAAGCACAACATTTCTGGCAAAGAACCTTGCTTATCATTCAAATACTAAGCACATTGATGTACAATACCATTTCATAAGAGACATGGTGGAAAGTAACAAGGTGCTACTAGATAAAGTAGACACGTTGGAAAACATAACAGACTCGTTGACCAATTTTGTGAGTGCTGTGAAGTTCTCTTGGTGCAGAGAGACAATGGGAATTGTTGCCTTGGGTCTGTGAGCGAAAGTTCAGGAATCTCCCGTTTCAAAAAATAAGACAACAAGTGGGAGAATGTTGGGTTGTTATATTATTTGCATTGAAAGTCTAGTCGAGGTGAATCGAATGATGGTCAAAGTTGAGTTAGATCGACAACATCGACAACAAGTCGAAGTCGAGGTGGATTGACAACAAGTCGAAGTCGAGGTAGATTGACAACAAGTCGAAGGTCGAGGAAGTTGACCTGGTAAAGTCAAAGTTGAAGATATCAATGACAAGTCAACCAACAAGAGGTCAAAGTGTGGGTGTGAGACGATCGACTAGATATTGAATGAAGGACGACTGGTAGTTGACTGGTAAACCTGATTTGGAATCAACTGTAACAAAATCCCAATATTTGTGGGATTTGTAGCCAATGATATGCATATATCTGTAACCATTTTTTGGGCACCAATATTTAGGGTTTTGCATGTTGTAAAGCCTATAAAAAGGCATGTTGTAAGGCCATAAAGGTTGATGTTGTAAGGTAATCATAGAATTCACTTTTGCAAGTTAATGCATGTGGAAGTGTAGGTTGTTGGTCTTGCATATGTAAGCCAAATTGGCTACAAGGTTGTTCTTGCATGTGCAAAAGGGTATGATGTCGATTGTGTATTAGGTGTGGACCAAGGTTAGACATGTAGCATTTTATTCTGATTGAATAAGAAAACAAGAGAGCATAACGCTCAAAGGAATGTGGGTTTTCCTGATTAAGGGTTTCCAGGGTAAAATATCAGTGTACTGTGTGATTTCTTGTGTCAATTTTGTTCTTGATTAAATTCTTCCTCTCTTCTGCTAGGAGTAGTGTGGAAGTGTCTTTCATTTCCTGACAGGAACGATGAAGAATTGAGGTACATATGCATTAGGAAGACATTCTCCTCCAATGGCCATATGACTTGGCTAAGGAGAATGGCCTAGGGCATTGATGTTCTCCATGTATTAAGATCGGGAAAAAATTCTCCTCCGATGGCCATGTGACTTGGCTAAGGAGAATGGCCTAGGGCGTAGATGTTCTCCATGTATTAACATCGAGCATACATTCTACTCCAATGTCCATGTGACTTTACTAAGGAGAGTGGCCCAGGTGTGGTCTCTATCCTTGATCATGTGACTTGACAAGTATTGACAGAGACCCAAAGTGCTATGTGGGAGAAGCATACATCAACTAGGTGCTATGTGGGAGAAGTATAAATCCAATGGGTGCATGGCAGAGAAGACTACATCAACCAGGATGAAGGACAACCTTTGTATGACAAAAGAAATCCAAGTATAGGGAATGTCTCCCTCGTTGAGAGGGAGTGTTGAAGTTTTGCAACTTCGGGTAGTCATTCTCCACAAGGAAGTATAAGAAGACCCATTTGACCATTAATAAATCCCTAAGAAGAAATTGAAGACTTAGGAAGAGAGTTTGGCCCCACTAATAAAAGATAGAAAACAATAAAGTGAAATTGAAGATCCATAATGGAAAGTTTGCCCCACATAAAAAATATAGTTGCCTAGACAAGTATAAATACAAGAAGGGTCATTCATTTGGACATAGACAACTCTCCTTTTGCAGTGTGCACTAGGAAGTTGTTAGCTGCAGTTGTGTTATTTCACTATATCTTGGAGTCCTAGTTATCTTGGTGAGTGTGCCACACTTGGAGAGGCTCTAGAATTGGAGAAGTTGTATCTTGGTTATATTTTGTCTATTCTAGTGAGACATTAGCTCTTGGAGATGCTAGGCTTGGGGAGGACATTTTCTGTATTGTATCTTGATATGAAGATCGTGATGTACTGGTAATGTCTTGGGCTGAATTCTTCTATAAGAAAGGTTGTTGGGTTTTCTCCCAAGGTTGGGTTTCCTAGGATAAATTCTTTTGTTCCCATGTCTACTGTGCATGGTTAATGTTTCTAGATCTTGTTCTTTCCATTGCATTGTTATAGTTGAAATTTTCAATGTATAGTCATTCTATGATAATTGTGGTATGAAAGTGAATCTTGTTTTGAAATCATAAGGAGATAACTATCAAGATCTGAGAATCAAAAAAATGAACACTATGGGTGAATTTCAGACGCACTATGAATGGAACTCCATTCTTGAGAGCCTGTCATTGGGAGTCAATGAGTCATCGATGTTGCAAATTGTCGACATGATGAACCTCTTGTGCACTTTAGACTATGGATCTCACATCATCCAATACTTTCCAGAATCAGTTTGAATTGTACCAGTGACCCACAAAAATGTCTTAATATATAACAATGACCCTCCAGTTCCTTCCATTACAATAGTCTTTCGAACGTCCTCTTTATATATCGCCACTACATTGATTTATTAACAACAACTAGGGTATATTTAATGATGATAGGGTATCTCACAACCTCCTGCTTCACATCCTCCCACTATATGTCCATTCACATTTAACCCTGCTATAAGACCTTTTAAAGTATTCATTTTCTATCCAAACAGAAATCCCCCAATCTTTGAACAACACAAACAACATGATTCATGTGTAATTCCCTTTCCTCTGCTTTGAATATATGCTAGTTTTTATCAAACATAGAACTAAAAATCCCATCATCTTGTATGATTTACATGAACACTTCCTTGGTTCCTTTTTATTTGATATATATATATTTTTAAATATTTTTTTATTAAATTAAATTTGAATTTAACTATCATTATATATTTTATTTTATTTTAAAATGATCATTTATTAAAAATATTAAAAATTAACATTAAAAAAATAAAAATAAAAATTTATACTATATTATTTTATTTTGTATTTTGTGCTTCAGTACGTGGAAAATGTATTATATATTCTTCTTTAAATATAAAATATAAAATGTGGTTTAAAAAAAATAAATATTTGTTTATTTATTAATTCAAAAAATTGAATAAATATTAAATATCATTTTTTTAAGAAACTGAAGATTTGTATATATATAAAGGTTGCGTCGATGTCCATTGGATGTAGCTTGGTTGTTTGGAAGGAATGGTTGTTACCCTCCCCACCCAAGTTCAATTCTTTGTAAATGACATGTGATGCCCTTAAATGAGTCTATAAGATACTCTTGTTGTTGAGTAAGATGCTCTTGATGTTGAGTCCCCAATATTCCGAAAATGCTCGGCCTCCGCACATTCTCTCATAGATTTCAGGGGGGTGGTTCCGTGGACATAGCAAGTACTTGTATTCGGTGTCGTGAACCACATGTAAACAAATAAAAAAAAAGGTTGCATCGAGGCAAAACAACATAAAAAAATTTACAAAATTTGACTCTTCATAGTCATAGTTCATTTCTACTAGCATCCTAACATAGAAAACACAAAAAAACATATACATCCGGGCATCCCAATTGCCATATATTCTGATAAATTGTCCCATCAACAAAACACATTTAAAGTACATATTCAAGTTGTTGAATTGTTTACTGGTTCATCTTGCAGTTCAACTTGAATTTGTACATTGAATTAGAAAGTCAAATGATTGTAGAATTACAATCGAGAAAGCCATTTTGCTTCGTTGATCCTTTGCTTTCTATGGAATTCCTTGATGACAAATGTCTTAATAAACAAAAATTGCATCCCAAAATGTCACACAAGTTCGACTTTACCAAATATCTCGACTCTAGGCCCAAAAACTTAGTTCACCATAACATTTCTTCTCATGCTATGTTCATACTTCTATAACACAAATAGAAGAGGTAGGAAACCATTCAATCATTTGCATCTTAAATATTCTAAATGAGATTTTGTGGATAGATTGATTACAAACATAAATCATATAGAGAGTACTCGATAGGTTTGGTGCTTCAATGGTCATCTTAGCTGGAAGATTTTTCCTCACCCTTCTATGGGTGAATTTCATACGTACTATGGATGGAACTCCATTCTTGAGAGCTTGTCATCGGGAGTCAATGATTCATCGATGTTGCAAAGTGTCGACATGATGACCCTCTTATGCACTTTGGACTATGGATCTCACATGAGCCAATATTTTCCAGCCTCAGTTTGAATTGTATCAGTGACCCACAAAAATGTTCTAATATATAACAATGACCCTCCATTTCCTTCCATTCCAATAGTCTTTTGAATATTCTCTTTATATATCGCCACTACATTTCTTTATTAACAAGAACTAGGGTAGATTTAGTGATGAAATGGTATCTCACAACCTCCTGCTTCACATCCTCCCACTATATGTCCATTCACATTTAACCTTGCTAGAAGACCTTTTAAAATATTCATTTTCTATCCAAATATAAATCCCCCAATATTTGAACAATATAAACAACATGATTCATGTGTGTTGGCACAGGGGCAGACCTAGGGTTCAATGCTTCAACAACGCACCAACAAAACCCTAACTACTGGCCCTTTCAGCAACACCTGCGAAGCATACGAAGTATCACCCGAGGTAGAGGGAGGGGGGTTCTAGGACTCAGGTGTCTATAACCAAGCTGTGACACCTATCTGTGATTAGAACACTTCGCAAGTACTTTAATAACACTTAGGAGATGATATGCATTAGTTCATTAGCTTCATTAACATCGTAGAATGAAATGCTATGATAGACCAGCACAGTAACAATAAAGATTAAGTAATTCAACCACTTAGCACATAGCCATGAGTTAAATCTAGCATTCATTCATAAAGCACAAGTGAAGCACTAATAAACACCAGATCTATCCATTATACATAACAAAATCACTAAGCAGATAAATGACAAACACAACATAGCACAAAGTACACCAAAGACACAAGATATGCGTGGTTCACCCCAGCATGGGTCTACACCCACCATATGCTTTGTATTATTTATTATTCTTCAATCCTCTTACATGCATCCGCTCTTGTGCACTAAGCCACAGAGCCAAGCTTCGCAGAGGACAGGAGATCTGCGCACTGAGTGCCAGATCCTCCTTCCCAAAACTAGGTCACAACACAAAGCCAACTTCTCTATTTAGCACAGAGCCTTACATACACAATTTGTTGCATAGAGCAACCCAAAACTACTTGCACTGAGCCTTGCAAGCTATCTTTCACTTCCCTACTTCTACCATCTATTTATACTTTTACATTTCCTTACAAAAAGGCCTAAACATGGGTAAACCCATGGGTTGACATCCCATAACCCATTACAAAAACCCTAGTGAACCCCTTGCTGGGTCCACTTAGCCCACAAAACAAGTGAGATCCGCGATCTCAGCTCTAGTATGGCGCAACATCTTCGATCCTCGCGTCGAAGTCCAAAATGTGGTCCAAACCTAACCAAGGTTTCCTCAAAACTTGGTCAAGGGCCAACAATGTGTCATTCCATTTCCTTTGCTTTGAAGATATGCTAGTTTTTATCAAACATAAACTAAAAAGCCCATCATCTTGTATGATGTACATGAACACTTCCTTGATTCCTTTTTATTTATTTTCTTTTATTTATTTATATATTTTTAATTAAATTAAATTTGAATTTAATTGTCATTATATATTTTATTTTATTTTAAAATGATCAATTATTAAAAATATTAAAAATTAACATTAAAAAAAAAATAAATCAAATTTATATTATATTATAATTAATATTTATTATTTTTATATTTTGTGCTTCGATACATGGAAAATGTATTCTATATTCTCCTTTAAATATAAAATATAAAATGTAGTTTTAATTTTTTTTTAATATTTGTTTATTTATTAATTCAAAAAATTGATTAAATATTAAATATCATTTTTTTTGCGTCGATGTCCATTGAATGTAGCTTGGGTGGTTGGGAGGAATGGTTGTTACCCTCCTCACCCAGGTTCAATTCCTTGTAAGTGACATGTGATGCCCTCAAATGGGTCTATAAGATACTCTTGTTGTTGAGTAAGATGCTCTTGATGTTTAGCTCCCAATATTATGAAAATTCTTGACCTCCCCACGTTCTCTCGCAAATTTCAGAGGGGGTTTTCCGTGGATGTAGCGAGTACCAGTCTTCAGTGTCGTGAACTACATGTAAAAATAAATAAAGGTTGCGTCGAGGCAAAACAACATCAAAATTTTACAAAATTTGACTGTTCATAGTCATAGTTCATTTGTACTAGCCTCCTATCATAGAAAACATGAAAAAACATATGCATTCGGTCATCCCAACTGCCATATATTCCGATAAATTGGCCCATCAAAAAATGCGTTTAAAGTACATATTCAAGTTGTCAAATTATTTACTGGTTCATCCCGCAGTTCAACTTAAGTTTGTACATTGTCTTCTATGTCCATTGGCTCTACTTCCCCACCTTCTTGATCAGTACCAGACTGTCTAGCCTGAGAATTCCTTGGAATTTGATTTTTGGACCCTGAATTGGAGTGTTGGGGCAACTCCCTTGCTATGAAATAGTTGCGTTCCTGCTCTAAAGTATCCATCCTTTAAAGTAGCCTCACCACAATTTGCTCTAATTCATTTATTTGATGTCTTTCCTCCTCTCTTTCTGGAAATTGCTTGAGTTCCTGTTCCAAATGATCCATTCTTTGCAATAGTATTGCCACTGTTTTCTCTAGTGCAAATGTTCTCTGCTTTTCATGGTCAAATCTATTGATTATGTGGAAGAGAACATTGACCATATGTTCCATGTTGTTGAATTTGAATGCAAATTCTCCAATTTATCTCCTGGAACCCTCAAAGATATCATTGTGCCTCCTTAATATGCATTTTATTTCACTCCATGATGGGTCCATTGTTTGATAGCCTCTCCAATCCAATTTGTCACACTTTCGATTATTGACAACCACAGGACAAAAAAAAATTGGGCCTCATATAACCCAAAAGAACTAGATGGTCTTAGTATTGAAAAAGTGGTTATGGATATTTTTGAATCTCTGATGTGTGAGGGTTTCAAAATTAATACCCAACCATACCTGGACTTTGCTACGAAAACCCTAGATATAACTACATATAACAGGAGAGGGTTTAGAACTGTCAATTTGGGGCAGGATATGAACAAGAGTGTGGCCGAATTGAAACTCGAAGGAGAATTTTAGTCCAGGAGAAGGGAACAAAGGAAAACCTAAACCAAGTTCTAAATTATGATAGTTCCTAACTCCAATTATTTCTCACAGACGAGAGAGATGACCACCGGTGCACAGATTTGAAACGAGAAAACTGAATTTGTAATGCTCAGAGGAAAATGTAAGACTAGGAAAAATGAACGAAGAGACCCTTAGTCCAATCTTTGAAATCTGCACAGTAATTTCATCCCTTAGACTAGTAACGAGATCACTGAAAATATTTCACGAGTGCATAAAATTAAACCAAGAAAATGGAAATTGTATTGCTTAGAGAGGAACCATAGATACCTTATAATCACGAAGCGATTTCCAAGGGGAAGGAAAGCATAGAGATTTTGCAATGAAGGCCTTTCCACGAATTTCCTGGCCATTCCACCAATCTCTGTCATCTGCAATGAATCCCAGATGCATGGTTTCATTCCTTAAAAACCAAAAAACCATATGCGCTGTATCTATGAGTGAAATAGCTTGACTTGATTGTAGAGTGTGCGAGCATCAATTGAATGACCTTGGAGCACTACCGAACATCCTTGGTATTTACAACCATAATCATGAGATTAAGGGAGGGGATGAATCCTCTATTATCCATTAGTTACCATATTACCTTTGTTTAACCTTGGGCTAACCTTTGCATATTTATCCGCTTCCATATTTAACTCCCATTTAATATGATAAAGATAGATTTTCTCGAAATTTTTGGGTGCATCTAGCGAATGAAACATAATACCATTGTAGATATTACCCTAGACAATATTTCTTTTAACAATTTCTCTTATGACTAGCATGGAGTTTCCAATCTAGCGAATGAAACATAATACCATTGTAGATATTACCCTAGACAATATTTCTTTTAACAATTTCTCTTATGACTTGCATGGAGTTTCCACAGATGATGATGTGTTTTATTCTTTTAGAGAGGGCCTCTTTGATTCCGACATAGAGAGTGTAAGCTTTGGCTTCGTTGTTAGTCAATGATCCTAGACCCCAAGCATAATTGATAACTGGTTGACCTCTGGGCTTATAAATAGTCCCCCTTGCACCTGTCTCCCCTATTAAATATCAAATTTATTTAACACACATATTACACATATTATCTGTATCAAACTATAAAATATATTTTACCATAAATTTATTAACATTATTGAAAATCACTCAAAGCAAAATATTTCAAACACGGTGACACATCTCTTAAATGCAATATATAATGTTTTTACATAGTTGGACATCATTATGGTAAATCAAAATATTTTTTTCTTGTGAAAATGACTTAAAGATCATGAAAAAGTAACGAATATGGTCCTCATATTTAAATGATATAAATCTCATTGCACCGAGAGTAGCGAGGTGCTATACAACTTAGTATGGGGGATATGTTGAGGAGTTAATGTGACGAGGAGTTAGGTGATCCACCTAATTAATAAAAATCAAGTCCGCTTAATTAATACAAATAAATTTGGCTTAATTAAAAAAAACAACAATAACAATAAAACAAAATGAAGTAATAAATAAAGTAAGCTTAATTAAAAAAACAATAATAATAAATTTATACCTTAAGAAATTGGATCCCTCTCGGTACTTGATAGATCCAGGTTTAACATGGATCTACAATGGTAATATTAAACTTGAGTTGTTTTCAATGATGATGAAATAAAACTTTGATTTTATTAATAATAGTGGTAACATATAAATGAATCAAACAAGTTGGATTGAATTGTCAGAAATGGGGAGTTTGTCATCAAAGACTACAATTTAATTCTTGTAAGGGTTGTTTCAATTCCTTAAGTTGCCATGCATGTATCCAATTGTAGTGGTTAAATGCATAAGGTTGTATATCACAATTTACATGAACATAAGTGGATCAAAACTCCCCCCTCGTACTCCTTACGGTCAATTATTTAAAGTGAAGGAATATTTGTTATGACCTAGGGCTCTACACATCTTCTAGGCAGATTAGTGTGCATCGTTTGTCAAGACTATGGATTTTCTTTAGCTATATTACTATGCTTCTCTCCTCTCTCAATACCTATCCATCTCTTAGACCCTTCCATTAGGTTAGCCTCTTCTTCTACATGTTTGAAGATCATTGCCAGGAACCATTTGCATAAAGATCTTTATCTCTTGTCATGTAAGTTTTCTTCCATTTGGGTTAGAAGTGCCTCTTTCTAGCATAAAGGTTATGATTACTCTCAGAGTAACTTTGACCAAATCCTTCAAGGAGATCTTATATATACCTAACTTTACCAACATTTTTAGGTGATTCACTGCTTCATTATAAAAATGGCTAACATGGTTTTCCAAAGGTCTACCTTGGTTAGTGAGCTATAAAACATGTTATTTTCTATAAGGCTTGGTTTGGTTTGTTGTTTTAATGACCCCTACCCATTTCTTCCAACTCTTCACAAGTGGGTTTGTCAAGTATGGAAACCCATTTTTTTTGGGTGAAGACTCCTTCATTTCTCCATGTGCTCGCGGGTTCTTCATAATAAAGTTTGATTCTAATGAGAACAAAAAAAACATTATCCACTCTAGACCATGGATTATGGGTCATGCAAACTTATGCATGAAACCTTGGTCTCACTTCTTTGAAACCTCAAAACTCTCTATCTCCAACCCGAATGAGGGTAAGGATCCTAAATCTACCTTTACAATTTTAGGATCCAAGTTATTGGCCTTTATGAAAAATGAATGTTTGGGGAGATTTCATCTATATGCCTTATAAACTAGCAACTAAGTTATCACAATCTATGTTAGGATTTGTTTAGAAGTGAAATTAGCAAATAGCTTTCCAAAAGATAGGTCAATTGAAGTAGCGATCAAAGTCTAGAAGTAAAAAGTAAATTATGAGTAAGTCAACCAAATAGCTTGCCAAAAGATATGTCAATTGAAGTAGCAATCAAAGTATAGAAGTAAAAAGTAAATTATGAGCATGTCCCTTTCTTAGGCCAATCATGCTTTAAGTATGGTCATTTGGTAGTCACTTATCCAAACCAAACCACATTGAGTGAGGATGAAAAACATCACAAAAAACAAAAGGTTAGAATTTATCCACTTGGCGGAAAGGAGCCAAACAACACCATCATTTAATAGAAGTGGACTAATCTATAAAGCATGAAGAGACAAAGAAACTAAAAGTAAATCATGAAAAATAGTCTTCTCACTTAAACTCTCCATAAAAGATCCCTCCCTTATTATTAGTCCCTGCCAAAAGGCTTGGGACTATAGCGATGAGTTAGTCGTTGACTAACTATTAGTTCTATAGTTGACTTTTTTTTTTTTTTGGATTGGCAATGTTTAACATAGGAAAGTCTGGAAAATAATTTTTATTGAAATTAAAATAAATCTAAAACCATTTTTATCTTGAATCCTATTGGACTTCAACTTTGAAGTGTTATTGCCGGGCTTGCATTAATAGTCACAACTACTTCCATTAATGTTAGTGGGTTGTAACTGTCATCACTGACAACACTGACTATAGTATTAATGTTAGTCCTGTCTAACTGTTAGCACCGACTATAGCTTTCCTCGGGTGTGCACCTACCACACAGATCACAGAGATGTCAGGAGGAGGGGATTTGACATCCATTCATTCATCCATGGCGATTGGTATGGGTTTCTGGTGGTATTGTAACTTCTCTGCGGAAAAATGCAGTTTATTTCAATGGCCGAAGTTTGCAAAATTCTATCTTGCTATTCATGAAAATTGCGAGTTAAAAGGCGACAACAAGCGGCAATATATTCAGACTTTAACAGTTTGTCATGGTAGATATGTTATTAATTATTACACCGATCAGATATGGGTGTTGTGGCATGGTTCTGACCAGCATGACAGAGCAACGTTAGAGATAATTTTTAGACCTGTCTCAGACCGTTTCTGTCTTTATTTATTCAATTGATAAGGGCGGGCGAAGCTATATGCGGCTGGTTGTCCCCTTGTCGGAGGAACCGGAGGAGAAACTGAGATTGTGGGCTCTGAACCAAGCGCAACTCATCAGGGAGAGGGACCATGCCCAGCAGCATCATGCCACAAATAGTCGAGTAAGAAGTATTTTAACAACTATTTTAGACCATCGGGGCTATTTTATGGGCTGGACATCATGTTTGTTCACTTACTCTGCAACTTTCTCATCTGGTTGTGCTCATTAGTATTTTTGCATTTGTTTCATAGGAGGATCCTTACTTTCTGCTCTGAGAGATGGTGCTTTTGTGAATCTAGCTCAATGCCAAGATGCTCTTTTCAGGTCGAGGAATTCACTTTTGGGACAACCATCTTTCCTGCATCTACCCGTCCTTTTCTGCATCTACCTGGCCCTAATCTGTTCCGCAGAGAAGCTACACCACTCCGAGAGACCCATAATGGATGGGGGGGCTTGTCGTTCCTTGTTCGGAAGTTGGAATTTAGAATGCGTTCTATAGATACCAATAGTGGTATTTTGCCTGAAAGCTGCCACCACGAGCTTAATGACAGGTAAACTTTATTCATCCGCTCCATACCACACAACTCCTTCATGCGCGTTATAATTATATAGAATAGGGCCTAATTTATTGGCGTTGCGAAGAGGAACGTAGCTTCTGGCTCCTCATTGGTCTATCCAAAACTCCCAGATTTTACCCCCTCTTGTAGCAATAGCAAACTCGCCGAAGAAGCCTTCTCCAGTCTCCATTCTTTTAAAAAGAGAAATGAAGTGATTGCATTTATAGTTCTCCTTTGTAAAAAATGATAGTTCTTCTTATATCATTCCAACCTACTTACTTGTAATAGCGATTGGATAAAATACATTGTTCCGAGATTGTGAGACTATTAATCTGTCTCATGACAACCCGAGTTATGAATATTTGGCAAGCCATGGTTTAGTTGTTCGCTTATGTAAAGTGATAAGGGATTGAGTCTAGGGATATTGCCTCTGCATGGGTATGATGACTTCCATGGAGACTTTTCCAGACTAATAGAAGAGAAAAACTTAATGTCATGACCAATCGGTGGAATGAAAAATCATGATCTATGTTGCTTGCACGAATATCAAGTCATGAAACTTGTTGCATAATATACAAAGACAAACAATATGAACTTTGCCTTTAGAAGCATTTGTTGTCGAAGTGTACAACATTGAGGAAGATACTTGCTACATGAGTTTTTCTTGGTGATGTATTTCAAGTTCCTTGTAGCTGCAAAAGCGCTGGGTCTTTACGGTTCAACACCTAAATTTGGATTACCTTTGAATGATGTTGAATGGAGAACTTATATAAATAGGAGATCTGGAATATTTCGTAGATAGGGCATGCATCCAACAATGGATCTAATTATTAGTTTATGAATTGAATTGGAAGAATTCTTCCAAATCTATTTGCATTTTGCTTTATTTTCCTGTTTTTGAAAATAATTTATTCTACGGGTGAAAATTTATGGCAAAAAATTTATTTATTTACCTGACAATTGCAAATGAGAGAAAGGAGAAGTTTGATTTTCACGAGAGACTGTGACAATCCCTTATCGTCTCCTATCCAAATCCAATAAATGAACATGACCCTAGACCTCCAATTCCTTCCTGGAATCCTTTTCCTAGCAGTAATGTTGTGATTCCTATTATCTTTATTGTCGATATATTACAATCAATAAATAAAACAAGAGCCAAAACAAAGGAATAAAAAACTCAACACATATATTTTGGTATTGTTCTGTATTTTCTGAGTAAAAAGCATAGCTTATGCTTTGAAAGTTGAAACAGAATATCAAGCAGAACGAGATCTTTAATTTGATTAACTTTACTTGGCCAGACTCTGTGGTTTCAACTTTCACGAATAAGAATCCAAGGAACCCAAATCCAATGCACGAACAGGACCCCAAACCTCCAATTCTTTCCTGAAATCCTTTTTGTCATGGTGATGATGGATTCTTGTTATTTTTATTGTCCAATTAGTAAATAAAAGAGAGCTAGAACAAAAGAGAAAAAACTCAACACAAATATTTTGGTATAGTTCAATATTTTCCTAGTAGAAAAACATATAAAAAGTTCAAGCAGAACGAGATCTTTAATTGGATTAACTCACCTTTACATGACCAGATTCCGTATTTTACCCTTGGCTCATCCGAGTTTTGTTTGTTTTCCAATTGAAACTTGTGGTAGAATCATCGGGTTTCAAATCTGAATGAAAAAATACGACTTGCAATGACAATTTCCTTTAAAACACAGAACCAAAGGCTATGTGAATTGAGGTATAACTCAAATTGCTACAAGTAAACAATCACACCTTCATCGTAATTCTACAGTTACTCTGAGCGGATCTGCTTCTATCTGTGGTATGAGGTGACCAGAGTATAGATTGGGGAGGACGAAGCATGGTAATTTACATACACTTTGCACCCTATTATACAACCCAATGATCACTGAATCCTTGCAGAATTTTGATATGTCTGCAAGCTCATTCCAGGATGAGAATTAATACATGTGCCCCCTATTAGTACTGTACATAATCGAAAACAAAAAAGCAACCAGTTGGAGGTTATGGCAAGGTCAGGGTGGAGAGACCACGTGCCACATGATCCTAAAAGGCACAATGTTCAAACGAGACGTACATTGTTCAAATGAGACACGTGCACTGTTGTATGAACCAAGACCACTCCATCATGATAACTAGAACCAAGACCACTCCATCATGATAACTAGAGGCGCCACCTTGAAAAGGGTACATTTAAATATACATTCTCACGGACGAGGAGGCAACATAAAAAAACTATATTATAACATTTAAAAGTACATATTTTAAACATTTAAAATTAAACAATATTTAAACTCAAGGTTTAAAAATATTCGTTAAAACATTTGAAAGTATGAATCTAATTTGTGAAGGTAAGGAATCGTGAAGTTGCTTGGTATTGGTAATAAAAGATATTAAAAAAACTGTTTTAATTGTTTTTAATCTTTAGTTTTTTTTAAATAATTTTGGATTTTTTAAACTATTTTAAAAGTGGTTTTTATTGAAAAATTATAAAAAAAATTATATTAATATTTTATTTTTTATTATTAAAAATTATAAAACTTTGTGTAATTATATATTAATAAATTATATTTAATATATTAATATATTAATAAATAAACTTTGTGTAATTATATATTAATAAATTATATTTATTTTTATATTTCATGGTTATGTATTTATTTATGAAATTAGAATTTCAAAATAAGTTTAATTATTATTTTGAATGTTTTTTTTCAAAATAATTAAATATATTTATCATTTATATTTTATAACAAAATATATAGAAGGAAATTAATTTGTTCTCATCATCAATTTTTGTTTTCCATGGTTGCAAGTCCGAATATGTTGATTCACCAAAGTTCACACAAGGGTTGTATAGGTTTCATTAGATGCATTGTGTAGTTGTACCTAAGAATGGGGATCTAATTAACTGATCCAAAATATCGCTTTAAATCCTCCCAAATACAAAAATTTCAAGGTCTTTAAACAATATAACTATTCCAATTCACTTCGATGTTTCTTTTCCCCTGCTTTAGGGGTATGCTAGCTATTTGCCTTGTTATAATAGTACCATCCATATGACTTATTGCATATATTATACTTTAAATAAGTGATAATTTTTTTGAAGATTACATATTCCATTCTTTATTATAATAGGACCAACGATATGACTTATTGCATATATCATACTTAAATTTATATGGATTTTAAAAAACCATTACATTAGACTAGGATAAGAGGTTGTTGTAATTTTTTTAGAAAACTTTGTGGAATAACCGAGGGATGAAACACAAGTATTATTCAACACATTAACCACATATTATTCAACACATTAACCACATAAAGATGATTAGATAGCCAAAAACAACTATACAAAATAAAATTTAAAAAATATGTGAAGGAGCTAAGTTAAAAGTAAACCAAAACCAACAAAATTTATGAACTTAGTCAAATTTTAAGTAGAGATTCAAAGAAATAATAATGAAGTGATTAAAAAATAGATAAAAAGGTGTATGCACAAGTATAAAATGCTCTAATATTTAAGAGTGAAGAGAAACACACATAGTTGGTAATGAAGTTATGGTACATTCTTTCTTTTGGAAGTTGGTAATGAAGTTATGGTACATCCTTTCTTTTGGCTCACAAGCATGCCTTTCTCCAAACTCTTAATTTCTACACCTCTCTCTTGTAGTTTCAACCTGCACTACCCGTACAATAATGCCACCTAGTCTGTGCAATAATGCCACCTCGAGACACACAACATGTTGGCATTCCTTGTAAAAAAAAAAAGAGAGGCCACTTAAAAGTTTTCCCATCTTCTTTCGGGCATGTGTGACCCCTAACTTAGGGATCAAAGCTTTACATCATTATAAAAAATCATTCGATTTCTAACTCACAGATCAAATATTTACATCATTATAAAAGTTTGATTCGAATTTGAGTTTTGTTGGTGTTTATACAATTGCAATTTCTGTGAATTTAATTTTTTTGCAAATGAGTGTTATGGCACCGACATAAGTCACGGGTTTTTGGCACATGGTTGTTATTAAAATTTGAGAAGTAAGATGGGTGATTTTTATGTGTGTTATTAGTCCCTGCCAAAGCAGGACTATAGCAATAAGGTTGCTATTAATTTGACATTAATTTCATTGACTAAGCACTTTGACTATAAATTTAAACAATTTTCCAAAGTATAACATTGTTATATTGATTTTTTTAATTTTTTTTTTAAATTAAACAATTTTTTAAAATTATGATTGATCAAGAACTTTAACCCCTTATTGCAGAGGTGTCGGCGGGCCTTCCCTCCCTACCATTATTACGCTGACTCCAAATTCAATTCGACGATATGATTGGTTTAAGCAGTGTGCGGGAAAGGACATTGTTGTTATGGTGGCTCAGTTGTTTGTGGCACACTTCTTCCTGCTATATGATTCCTA
>ML777270.1:833047-869168 GCA_009831015.1 Picea engelmannii
GAAGCTAAAAAGATTTGAATTAACACAGGCCTACAACCTTTACCACATCTGGTGGTATGCATTCAAATAATATAATCATGTGATTTAATAACATAGCTCTGGCTGAGGAAATTCTTACCATAATTTCCTTTCAACAATTATGCGAAAAGAGTGATAAAACTCATACCTACATGACTGCCATTAAAAGTTATACTACCTGAATATCTGATAGCAGTAGAAGCTTTCATGCTTCTTTTATCAGACTTATAACCATCTCTTCAGCTCTCTGTTGCTTCCTTCATGAGGTAGCAAAATTCCCAACAACACCTGCGACATGCAAGCATTCTTTCCTTGGGCTGGCCAAACAAGCCATAACATACTTGCTGCCACAAATTGCAACAACTTCTTTCTCCCTATGACCCTTTTTCTTGCGGATCCCAGAAGCATTCAATTCTTCCAGGATTCCTACAAGTTTCTCCTACATGGCCACTGGCTATGACCACGCGCCTATCCAAAAGGCGTTTCAGGATTTCGCGTATCGGGTGTTTCGATATGAGTCACCCTCGACTCTCTCTATCCCTGAAATCTGAAACAAGAGTCTAGCGCGTCCTAACTCTTCCTTTAACTTCCACTGGTGTGACTTCTAGTGAAATTTGAGGATTAGCTCTCCTCCTTTCTCCCGAGGTCCGAACTCCCGAACCCCTGTTGCCTCAGATCAAAGGTCCACATCTTTCCGAGTTCGACGGTCCCAGTCAATTCCTCGTGAATCGATAATTCACGTTTCGGGGTTTCAAAAAATAGTTTCCCCTTCTTTTCTTCCGGTCTCTAGTTTTCCGAAATCTACGTGAGTCAGATCCAATAACTCAAAGCTTTTCGTAATCCAACGGTGTGGATTTTTTTTTTTCTCGTGAATTGGAACTTCGCGGTTCGCGAAATTAGAAAGCAGTTCTCTTCCCTCTTTCAACTTCCGTCTTCATGAAATTCAAGTGTGTCAGATCAACAACTGACACTCACCGTGATTCAATGGTCTAAATCTTTCCTCACGAATCGTAAGTTTGCGTTTCAGGATTTTTGAGAACAACTTCCTCTGTTCTCCCAACTTTCGATTCTCCGAATTTCCGATGAAAGGAATCAATGGTTCGATCTTCCCTGAGATCGATGGTTCAATACCTCCCATGAGAATTTGAGTACTGAATGACTCTCAGCGTTATCTTCCTCGCATTTGGATGGATCCGATGATTCACGGGCTTTTGGCACTTCTTCCTGGAAGCACTCCACCGTCCGATTCTATCCTTGTTAATCTCTTTTCGCAATTTGGGACATGGAGTGACCAAGAATTTGGCCTGCGCTCCAAGTTCACGATCCCTAAATTTACAAAATGATCCAACGGTTCAAACTAACCACGATCAACGACCCACTTTATTCTGGATCCTAGAGTGGCGAGTTTCTCCATCCACTAACCACCTTCCAACTTCTGGCTATCTTACGGTCCCCATGATTTCGCGAGTTCTCCACGGAGAATTCTGACCGTTCGGTCAAATTCTAAATGACTTCTTTCCAAATATCTTGGCATCAATTCTTCTAGAATTGACTTCCTCCCTAACTTGAAGGATTTCGAATAATTCGAAGGCTTCAATGGTGTTTTCCCTTCCGAGCTTCGGTTAGTGGAATTTTAACTTCACCTTACCGCACACTTGCGCTCAGCGTGTGAACTTGCTCTCTTTCTCTCAGAGCTTTTAACTTAATCAGTCTCAAAGGGACTTGACCCTTCAGTGTTTTCCAAAAGACTTTCTGGTGTCCTCCTGACACCCTCTACGCTCGTCTCCTAGAGTCTTTTGAACTTAAAACAAGTTCCCTCTATAAGCACTCCTTGCGATGGATATTCACACTCTTCATACCAAAAGTTCCACGCTATCTCTTCTGAGCTTTGTTTTCTGAACTGGAAGAATTATGTGTCTCTTCCATTTCTTTGCACTTTGTGGCAATTCAAATCTGTTCTATCACTTGTCAAACTTCTGCAATACAAATGCGTAGACGATTAGAATTTGTCAGGCCTTTGTTTCTTGACAATTACTCATCTTTCATAACAATCGATGTTAAGAAAATATTTCAATTTCACGACTTTTCCGAGCTCTGCTCGGCTCTGCAATTTTCGGGTTTTCGAAACTTTCATTTTCGGCATTTCGGGATTTTCGGCCTTCGGGTTTTCAGTACCAGGGACTTTGGGTTTTTGGCACCAGGGAGTTCATTTGCAGTGACTCCCAACCTTTTATCATTTCAATTCCCAAATTCTGAAAATTCAGTTTCCTTATTCCCCGGGCCCACAACATAGTTGTCATCCTTAAAATCTGCTACGATTCTTCTGTCTTCGGAGATTTCGGGACTTCGAGACTTTGGGTTTCGGGGTTTCGGTCCACGAGGATTTTAGACTTGCTTTCCTTCCCAACCCCCGACTTCCGAAATTTCGATTTACTTTACCCTCCGGACCCACATAGAAAAGTGGTCACCCATAACCGCGGTGGAACGTGGCACATTCATGAGGGTCCACGTCGCTTTTAACGACGTCATCGGGTCCCACCACTCTCACTTTTCTTCTCAACCCACTGGCACGTGGTACACCTCCATGTGTCCATGTCCATTCTTAGTAAAATCCAATGGTCATATCTTTCTCAAATCTACGACGCAAATCCTTTCGGCGTTTAGGGGTTTCGGCATCGGAAGTTCGTGCATCCACACATCTTGAACTTCCATTTGCTGAAATCATGAAATCACTGTCCACTAACCTACCTGATCCTACGGTCAAGTTCTTCTCCCCACGATCTACGGTGTAGATTGTTTTCGGGATTTTGGGGTTTCGGATTTTTCGGAGGTGCTCACCTCTTCTCACCTCCCATCTCCCAAAACGTCGATTTCTTCCTGGGAAATTAACGGTCCCGATCTCTCTTATATCGACGGTTACGATCCAATCATGAATTCACGTTTCGTGAATTCTCACGAACTCACCCGTTGACTATTTTCAAGTTATGAGTCAGCGAAAGGATGATCGCTCTCCACGCGTTCTTTCTGATGGATGGTCCTGACTAACTCGGGATTTCGTGTATCACGATTTCCACACTCCTGTGCAATTCCAAAGGGCTTTAAACCCCATGCACACTTTCCAGATCTAACGGTCACGAGGGCTCACCTTCCCCCCCGAACATATCCTAAAGCTCCTACACTTCCGGTGTGGAGTTCTCTCTCCCTGTCGACTTATACCACACTGGCTGTGGTTTCATAACGCCGCTATACCTCCTGATCTTTAAAAACTCGTCAAGTAACTCCTTGACACTTTGGAGCAAACCAGGGTCCGAAATTGGCCTTCCAGACCAAATTTCCCCTCGCATTCTCGGTCCAAAGACCACTCCACTGGCCCATCTAGGCTCAGTGTCGAAACCTTGACTCTGATACCAAACTGTAGCGCCCCTTTTCTGGCTACTAAGGATTAATCGCTCTTAAAAGGAAACTTTAACACCACTCTATACATAACTCATACAGGTATTATAATCCCATTCATTTAAACAAATAAACACCTTCTACATAGAGTATTCATATGAGTTATTGCCATAATTAACAATCAATAGAATTTCATATTAATTCATATACACAACGGAAATCATGATAACATAAGTGGTAGAGTCATGCAAAAACATGATTAAAACATAAACAAATACTTATCTTTTTAATAGTGGTAGAATCCACCAACCAAGTGCAGGCCTTCCATGAACCTCCCAGCCTTAGACCACACTGCTCATCAGCTCAGCAGTGGGTCACCCCCGAGCTGGGACTAAGCTCCACCCCAAGGCAAGGAATCCTAGGCTAGGATGAGGTTACAAGGAAAACAACACATAAAAACTAGAAGGATTGTTCCCAGGATTCCATCTTATGCCCACTACTATCAGACTCTCATTCCCCACATGCCTGTTCTGCCCGAGAGTATACACCTTCACAAGCACAGTCCATCGGTGCTAACCTCCCTCTTTGGGTCTCGACAACAGGTCGGATCAAGAAGTCTCAGAGCCTGAAGCTGGTGTTGGACACTCTCTGGAAGAAATCTCTTCCAACAACATCCACCTCCCTCACCTAGAGAGAGATCACATACAGGCTCAGTCACAACTCGCGCTGGCCATCAAGCCACGCACAGTCCAACTCTGTGTGGTTACCATAGTCAACTAGAAATACAAACACGGCCTCTCAAACAGGTTCAACAATGGCTTGAGGCCTCACATTGATGGTTCACAGGAATGTTTGATGAGTAACTCCTGCAGGGGTCGACACAGACTCCACGACTCAGAACGGAGGATGAGACCGGCTCTTTAGAATAACATAGGATTTCCCATTGGTTCAACAATGGAAGAATGGTTCAGGGTCTCGGCTTCGGAACAGAGCCTCCACGCATAGGTTCGATCAGTCGGATAAAGGATATCCACGGACTATCAAAGACAATACGGGGTTCTCGACTCTCAGAAACGCACGAGGTATTCTTGCGGTGGTTGGGTCGGTCATACTGTTCAGCGCTCCCTACACGCTCAGGTAGTTGGGTGGAATGGAGGAGGAACCCTTCTCATGGCTCACCCTGGCCGTTTTATTCGCATGCATCAGGGTTGACACTTGTCACCCATGAAACTGCATGCGTTCCACCAGCACATGTCTCCCTTGCATGTTCTCCCCTTTCCAGAAACTTAGGATAAAACATAAAATTCACATGTCTTTTGGGATAATATTAAAATATTATTCCCAGGCTTAATCCCCCCCTAGGCTCAACACTTAGCCCCTTTTCCCACCTTCCAGCCCCTAATTCCTTGCCCACCTTATGGATGCTTAGTCCCCCTTCACTCATTCATCGTGGTCGGTTTGCACATGGCGGCGTTTATATTTTATTAATTGTTCTGCGTGATTATATATACAACAGCAGGCCCCTGACCTTCAACACTCAGGCTCCCTGGCCTAACAAACACATAAGCCTCCAGCTTATAAAAACTTGGCTCACCAGCCTATAAAAAATAATTACAATTCATTTCAGAACATGGTTTACAATGGGGCTTGGCCTTGGGGACACTACAGATGAACTACAGGTTGGTGAACAATTTCTTGTCACCCATCATTGATGGGGACTTCTGGCTAGAGAGAAACATGAGCAGGTACATGGACATTTGAAAACTCCGACGAGATTGGAAAGGGGGTCTCTTAGGTCTAGGATGAGGTTGGAACACTCCTTGACCAACTAGGTTGAAGAACCCAACTTGAAACAATTGATTTAATTCTTACAGGTCAACATCGAAATGAATAGAAAACTTCGATCTCCTATGGCTTCTTTGCCAAAAAATATTTCTGCCCCTGTTTCCTCCTTTTCCATGGCTACCTTTGCTGAAAATCTCATATCTAAAGAAAATTCAAATCATAATATGAATCAAAATAACTAATCAATCATAAAATACTCTGCATAAAGATAAAATTGAAATATTGGCTCTCTTCATTTCACGCATTAGAGTACATGCAAACAATTCATCACTCTGTATATAACAACCATAAGCATTTTGCAACTTGATCCATAATATCATTTAGAACAGGGAGATATAACGACATATACAATATGACAAGATTTGTAATAAATGAAAAATGGATTCATGACAGGGAAAGTATGAATACTGTTCTAAATACAAAACAAATCTTTAGCCCCGAATACATCTTATATACTCATAAATGAAAATATCATCAATTCTTCCTATAACCCTCATTTAAAAATTTACCTCTTAAAGCCTTCGAACCATCAAATTTCTTGTGAGAATCAGGAAATGGAAAAATAAAATTATTCGGTGATAATGAGGGGTTTGTAACACAAAGTGAAAATAATGAATGGGAAATGCAATTGGTCAATATCCTTTAATCAATTATAATAATCAATCACAAGTTCGAATCCCCTTTTTTTAATAATTTATGGAAACAATTAGTCAAAATCTCCAAAATTCTTCTTATCACAATGTTTTTATCCTTGGAACAACACCCTTTTAAACTCTGTTCTATCAAATTTTTTTATTCAGTAAACTCATATTTATGACAAATTGAATCCAATATCAAGGTGACAGAGCACAAGCAAACTTAGCCAATAATCTATATCATTTTTCATCTCTTAGCTTGTAGGAGCTCGAACTCTAATCAACAATGAAATTCCCAAAAGATTATGCTGACCAAGCAATCCCAATAACATGTTACCGAGAACTCATAAAACAAATTTGCAGAGGTGGATATCAACAAGCAGGTTATGGCTTGATGCCTATGTCTAGGGACCCATGCAAATTTTGCAATAACTCCCGAGTTTACCCATCCATTCCAGAATAAACAAATTGAAGCAAGGAGCAAGCAAAACCCTCGTTTTGACCCATTTTGCAAGTAATGCAAGACCATGTACAACCAAATGAGGAAAATCAAAATTGTTCAAGGCTTGGAAAGATTGACAAGTCGAAATGGGAGGTCAAAAAAATGATTTCTTTTAACATGGCTACGATGGAAACATAGAGAAATGCGAGTTAAAGCCATGATAAATTATATCCAAACTAACCCTCATGCATTCATCGCTATTAGGGTTTGATGCCATCGAAATATGACAACACTTATCACAACCAGCCTAGTAAATATTTCCATAAGCCAAAACACATCAGGAGTTTTAAAAAGGGAGTCTTATCAATAGTTATTTGTATACTTCTTTCAAGAACAAAACTCATAACGAGCACAAAATAAACCCATAGTGCAAGTAGCTCAACAATGTTCATTACTGACAAGAACCCAACTTAACCTTTTTTTTTCTAAACTGTACATAACCCAAGTCATGGCCACTATTTGCATTCAAACTTTTCACTTTTATTCCATTAAGAGCTTCAAACAACCCAAAAAATTCTTCATTCAATAACATAGAGGCATATTCGTTGCGCACACACAACATGCAAACAAATGAGCCAATATCCCAATTTTATTAGAGCAAGAGTAAACCATTGATGCTAGAAGAGTCAAAATGATCCATACCTGTTGAAATTTTCCCAAAAATCCACGAAATAAGAAATGATCCAGATGGATGTCGCTGGCCTCCCACCTATTCCAATTGGTTCATTTTGGCAGTTTTCGAGTTTGGCAATTTGTTTCCTAGTTTTCAGGTCCCTGACTTGCCGGGCCATTTTGAGGCCCTAAACAACGTTTTTAGGGCTCTCCAAAGTCGGAAATGACCTTTAATAGATAGAAACAAAATGTGTAGTCCTCAAATAGACCATCCCAACGGGCTATCGTGTGCCTAAAACGAAGATCATATGCAAAAGTTACGACCCAGGGAAGATGTACTAACATACCCAAATGGGGCCCATGTGACTTTTGGCACTTCATCTCCTAGGGTTAGGTTTTTGGATGTCTAGGGTTTTTGACATTCCTGTTTATTGTAAAAAGGTCTTTAGAGCCTCATTGTAATCATCTTCTTGCGAATGAGTGCAACCGTCACATCTCTTCTCAGAGATAAGTTGGCACCATTCCAACAAGCTTGTTTTCCGCTGCATTTTACAGTTTCAACTTATTTCCTTATTGAATAGAAAAATGGTTTTACTGTCTCTCTGTTATTCTGTGTTAAGCATATTTTAATAATATGTATTCATTTACTCCTGATCATAAAATCTAGATCAGTGGTATCATAGTGGTTTTCTCCTTGTCTTCTTAATGCATGCCCCCAACGAGGTCAGGGTACAAAGAATTGGGTCTCGAGCTTGTTTCTCTTGAGGGAAAAAGATCTCGCACGCCCAAACAACCTCTCATGGCAGGAGAAAATAAATATGAAGGGACATGAGATCCTTTCAAAATGTTTCTTGAGGAAGCCCTCACGTAACAGGGGAATGAGATGATGGAAAGTTTCTCACAAATCCTTCGGCGACTACCAACAAGCGACACATCTTCGTCGAGCTTAGGCGCCACCCCCTTCAAGGTACGAATAAACTTGGATATTCTTATATTTGAAGGTCAGATAGACACAGATGCTGTAGACAAGTGGTTGAATATACTAGAATGGTATTTTTCTGTCCATAACTTTTCAAATATAGAAAAAATTACTTTTGCTCTCATCAAATCCATTCCCCATATCAAAGATTGGTAGGAAACTTTTTGTGAGCAAAATGAAATAGAGGAAACCCCATTATTTACAGTCATGGCCACTTGGGAATCCTTCAGGGATGTTATTAAGGAACAATACTACCCTGTCAGAAGTTATGACGACTTGCATACCAAATGGACCACACTGCGGCAAGAAAGAGACCGAGCAGTGCCAGATTTGACAAATATCCGCCATACCCTGTGCACCAAGATGGGTATCAAAGATTCGTAGTGAAATATGGTGCTCAAGTATCGCGGTGCTCTACATAGATACATCCAGACCGAAATGGAATTTCTGGACATCTCGTCCTTGGGCACGACCTATCGATATGCTGTCAAAATCGAGCAAAAGATAAAAAAAAAGACGTGACAATTTGGGCCTGGGAACCCCTCGTAGCAAAAAACAGGAAAGGGCGGCCCCAACCTATAGAACAAAGGACAGAGAAAATATGGACAATATCAAGACAACCAGTCCAAGCCGCAAGCAAAGGACACTAGAAAGACAGAGAAGGATACCGAGAAGTGGTGCGACTTCCATAAGAGCCGTTGGCATAACACTGTTGATTTCCGCTCAAAGCAGTCATTGGTGGCCAAAGTGAAAGCCTCTGAATCAGATGCGGGTTCTAACTTTAAGTCAGAAACATAAAGGGGAAGAAAGATCATTGATGCGGAACCTAGTGCCACCGTTTTTACCACCAAGCTCCAGCTTGGTGAACCAGACAAGCCAGAAGAAGGCGAGCACATTTTCCATTCGTAGATGTGGGTAAAAGGCACCCTGGTGCACTTCATTGTTGATAGCAGTAGCCATAAGAACCTCATCTCAGCAGAGGTCATCAAGCGGCTGACCCTGCCGACAACACCGCACCCAAAACCCTACACCATTGGATGGCTCTGCCAAGGAAGCGATCTCCGCATAAGCCAACAATGTCGACTGTTGTACGACATCAAACCCTTCAAAGACAAGGTATTGTGTGGTGTTGCTCGTCTCGAAGTTTGTAATGTTCTTTTGGGCCATCCTTATTTAGGGAAACATCATGCTGTATATGAGTCTAGGCCTCATAGTGTTATGATTTCTTTGAACAAGAAATTGTACAGGATACCCGAGGCAGTCCCTCCTAGTGCTATTTCCTTGATCTCTGCCAAGCAATGCAGGGAGGTCATCTGTCAGACCGAGAAATTTGTCTTCTTCATGATTCTCTCTCAGAGTAAGCGAAAGATCGTAGCCACATCCAGGACCTCTGCGACCAATATCTCCACACAATAGAATCAAGTGGATAATGTAGTGGAAGAATACTAAGATATTTTCTCCTCTCCTACCGAGGTACCTTTTCACTACCAGGTCAAACATCCCATCGATCTGACCCAAGGCGCACCGCTACCCAATGGGATAATCTACCACCGCTCTTTGTTAGAAAATGAGGAGATCAAGAGGTAGATCCAATAACTTCTCCATAAGGGGCACATCCATCCCATCTCATCGCCTTGTGGGAGCCCAATCGTACTGGTGTAGAAAAAAGACAGGACTTGGTGACTCTGCATTGATTATCGGGCCCTGAATAAAATCACAGTCCGAAACCGATACCCGATTCTTCGAATCGGCGACCTCCTTGATCAAATCACAGGGGCCAAATACTTTAGTAATATTGTCTGAAGTCTGGATACCACCAGGTCCCAATAGAACATACAGATGTATGGAAGTCCACCTTCAAGTCAAAAGAAGGTATTTTTGAATGGTTGGTCATGCCCTTTGGTTTGACAAATGTTCCAACAACTTTTATGAGGATGATGGAAAATATCCTGCGACCTTTCACCAATACTTTCATAGTGGTGTATCTCGATGACATCCTCATCTACAACAAGACTTGGGCGGAACACTTGCAACATATTCAACAGGTTCTACACACCCTGCGACAACACAAACTATATGCAAACTTGGAAAAATGCACCTTCGACATGGAAATGGTCCATTACTTAGGATACATCATTGATAAATATGGTTTTCATGTGGATCCAACCAATATCTAGGTCATCAGTGACTGGCCATCCCCAACCAAACTCACTGAGCTTTGAAGCTTCTTGGGCCTCACCAATTTCTATCGCAGGTTTGTGTTGGGATGCTCTCATATTGCATGGGCCCTCAGCCAAGTAAATAGGGGTGCAATAAGGAAAAATTTGTGTGGGGCCTGCCCCAAAAATAAGATTTCGATGACTTGAAGTAGCATTTGTTCTCATCCCCAACACTTTCATTACCGGACGTGCAACATCCCTTTGAGATCGATACATATGCTTTAGATTATGTTGTGGGCGTCGTTCTCACTCAACACGGCCACCCCATGGTGTATCACAGTGAGACATTATCAGATGATATCCATAAGTACCCTACTTATGACAAAGAAATGTACTCCATTGTGAAAGCATGTTGCCAATGGAGACATTACATTCTGGGGAAGGAGACAGTCATCCACACTGATCACAAGACACTACAATTCATGCAGACCCACAAAAAATTGTAGAATGACTGCCATCAGAAGTGGTCCACATAATTACATCATTTCCACCTCAACATCAAGTATAAAACAAGAAGTACAAACCAAGTTGTTGATTGCCTCAGCTGACCTCCAGTCGCGACACTCACCACGGTGCTAGAATCTTGCGGCCATGAGACCTCCGGATGGCCCCACCTCTATGAGATAGACCCTGAATTCTCCACCACGTACCAAATGTTGGGAGAAAAATCAATGGTCGCTAATTTCCGTATTCAGGAGGGGTTATTGTGCCGTCTGGTCCATATTTGCATTCCATCAAGTGAGCATGCGAAGCTAATTTGGGAAGTTCACTACAGTCGAGTGGCATGACACTTTGGCATAAAAAAAGACAGTGACAGTGCTACAGAAACATTTCTATTGGTCGAAACTTCAACATGATGTCAACAAGTATATGAGGTCCTGCACCACTTGCAGTATTTCCAAGCCGACCACTAAGAAACGGGGCCTATACACCCTTCTGTCTAATTTAGACAAGTCGTTGGAATCCATCTCAATGGACTACATGTCGGGCCTCTTGTCCACCAAGAGGGGCAATGACTATGTTTTTGTGGTTGTTGATCGATTTTCCAAGATGGCGATTCTGGCCGCTTGCAAGAAGAAAATCATTGCAGAGGCCACTTCCAAGCTCTTCTTTGAACGCATCTGGGTACACTTTAGGATCCCACAAACCATTGTCTTAGATCAGGATAGTCGGTTCCTCAACACATTCTGGTCAAGCCTCTAGTCACTACTGGATACCAAGCTCACCAAATCCACTTCCTTCCACCCCCAAACAGATGGCCAAACTGATGTCATCAATAAGATGATCGTACATATCCTATGCATGTACAATTCCAAGCACCCCCACACATGGTATGTGAGTCTTCCCTATGTCCACAATAGCTACAACCGAGCCCTGCATAGATCAATTGGACACAAACCCTTTAAGGTGGGGTTGGGATTCCAAACATTAGGCCCCATGGATGTTGCACTACCCCTGGTGACCACCTCAGCTGAATCCTCTCCTGCTCCACCAGAAGATGAAAAAGACACCCGGTTCATTGAGCGGATCCATCACATCTGTCAATAGGTTCCAGATATTTTACAGAAGTCCAATGCCAAGTACAAGCAATGCCATGATCAACACCGAGTGCCACATAAGTTTCAGGTGGGTGAAAAAGTTTGGTTGCACTTGCAGAAAGAACACCTTACATGGCCCCATCGAAAGCTTCGCCCACTCTGGTATGGGACATACACCATCACCAAGGTCATGGGTGACAATGCTTTTGCTCTCAACATTCCCTCTTTCCTTGGACTGCACCCAGTCTTCAACGTGGCTCTCCTTCGACCATATTTCCCACCATTATTGGACACCTCAGAGATAGCAGAGCAGTTGACACCAAGAGAGATCAACCCTAACTTCATGAAACATGCATCCAATGATCAGATTGTGGACACATAGATCAAGGGCACCCGACAACAAAAGATCCAACTTTATCGAGTTGTCAAAGTAGGGCAACTCCTGCATCAAGGCAAGTGGGTCACCTAGGGAGAAATTTAGTAGAAATTTCCTCATCTGATGGGGGAAATCAATGCAATGGAGACCATTGCTTCCTAAGGGGGGAGGATTGATCCATATGTATGTCGGTGGCCTCCCACCTATTCCAACTGGTTCATTTTGGTAGTTTTCCAATTTGGCAGTTTTTTCCTAGTTTTCAGGTCTCTGACTTGCAGGGCTGTTTTGAGGCCCTAAACAACGTTTTTAGGGATTGCCACAGTCGAAAATGACCTTTGATAGTTAGCAGAAAATGTGTATTTCTCGTATAAGTCTTTCCAATGAGATATTGTGTGCCTAAAACAAAGATCATATGCAAAAGTGTTGGTCTTCTTCTTCTATACTGTCATAGTTTATTGACCCAAGGTTCATGTCTGTTCGGGTTTCCAACAAAGCCTCTAAAACTATCGACCCTCCTGGTAAACCAAAAGGAAACACATCACACAGAATGTGTTGCGCAGTCACACCTGAGATATCTTTAATGGGTGGTTGTAAGAATCACGTGTTTACAGCTTAGGATTGAGTGTGAGATAAGAGAGCTATATATTGAACCATTTATTATAACATGTAAACACAGTGTACTGTTATCAGCGAATAAGCAGGAAATATAACAACTCATTCATTCAACATAATAATAATTGCTGAAGACAATAAATATATGCTTGCATTCATTACATAACACATATATTACCATGGTTCACCCCCTCTTTGGTTACGTCCATAAAGATTTGGCTCTCAACTCTTTTATTATAGTATTTCTGCATCTACAGTGCCGCGCACTTACAACCCTTCACAATCAGGTAAGATCTATATAAGGTGGAATAGATCACACCAAGATCCCTAGCCTGTGATCTAACCCTCAATATATTCCCTCCTTCGTCCTCTCTAGCTCAACATCTTACACAAAATAGATTGTACAACAAAATATTACATATCGCATCAACTCATGTATAACTAAAACAACAACACCAATAATCCCGACCATACCTAAGTATTTATTCGAACCAACCCCTTATGATACCTAAGTATTCTATATTTATACATTTATGGCTCTTCATTTGTTTACAATACCTTACCAAAACTCTAACCCTACCGTCGTTAGGTCTTCCCTCGCATGTGCGCGTGATGTTCTTCCTTCCAGCTGTCGCTTTCCTCGTGCATGCTCTATTTCCCAAAACCGCCTTGCTTTTCCACCTTGGCTTGCCTCCAATAGGCCCCCAACACTGACATGTGGCTCATCCCGAGCCACCTAACCCTTGTGTGCTTCCTCGATCTCCTTGATGATTGCCTGGAACTTTTCCTGGAGCTCTGCTGCCTATGTGTGCGCCTGCATAGTCTTCTCCTTTAGTGTGTCCACTATCTGGACTACAATTTCGTCACTGATCAATTCCACACACTCTACTTGGGTCTGTGCTATATGTGCCTTGGCTTCCTTTGCTCGTGCCAGGACTTCTGCTACCTGCTCTTGCAACGGTTCCATTTGATCCTACCGCTCTTGTTCCTGTGTATGCCTAGTAGTTAGCTCTGCTTGTAATTTCTTCATGTCCTGCGCCCCTTTGACGCATTCTGTGATCGTCATTGTCTTCTTCCTCTGCTTGAGGTCTTTGATCACTGCGTTGATCATTTCTTCTTCCATGTCCCACTTTTGGACCTGCTGATCCTCCTCTAACTTAGTCCATAGTTGTGTTGCTTTATCGAACAAGTCAGCTGTTGTGCTGACCTATTTCTATATCTCTTGCAGCTGCGTTGTTGCTTCCTTATTCCTTTGCTCCTTCACTTCTAGTGGTGTGCTTGATGTGAGTTTCTCCCAAATATTCTCTATGTCCTTTTGATATTGATCTATTGCCTGCGCAATCTGATCAAGATTTTCAGCTACTGTGATTTCATCCCTCTACGTGGCCTGTGGAATCTTCTTGTAAGTTCCTACCACTTTCTTCTCCAATCATTTTATGTGCTCCCTTTCCTCCTGGGTCTCTAACTTAGCCTGATCATAGACTATTTCTAGAATGTCTCATTTTTATGTTTCCTTCTAGAATTTGACTAAGTCTTTATGTGCGCGAGACTATACCTCGTGTTTTACGCTAACTTGCAACTTGTGTAGTGCCCTAAATGGCATCCGCGTCAACACCAGTTGGATTTGGCTTAAATCCTTCAAGGGTGTCTGCCCCATGATCTCATCCATGCACAACATGCTGGGTGTGATGTGGAATGTTGTGTTCAGCTGCAGTATTGGATGGAATGGATCTCATTCTTATTCTTCCACCCTTACCTCTGTTTGCAATGATGATGACTCTGTTACCCTGTTTCTACCTGTTGTCTGTACTTCTTTTATTTGTTTGAGAAACTGTCATATGTCTACCAGCTCCTCTTGAATCCTATCCCTATGGTGCACAACATGGTCAAAATCCTTGGTTAGAAAATCCTTGACCATTCGGGATATCATCTCTCCATCATCATCTGTGATCGTACAATCTAGGGGTGTTCTTTTTTCCTTCATTTTCTTGCGTGCACCTCCTGTTTGCGTGGTTGTCCTATTGTTTCCCCCTGGTTCCTATGGGTTGGGACTTGTTACGGTCCCTTGCACAGGCTCAACCTATTTCTGCTGCTCCTTGGCCTACTGTGTCTTATCCTTTTTCCCGTTCTCGATCCCTTTCTTTGATGGCCCTTCGTTCGTCTGTGTTGTTTTTCCCTGGCCCATTCTTCATTTCTTAGGAACTTGGATTTCCTTTGGCTGTCTTTCTCCCTGCCATGCCTCTTCTTCTTTTGTTCTTTTCGACAATTCCTGGGCGAGGAATGGAATCTTCCACTCATCCTCCCATTCGTTGGTGACCATGTTGATGTCGCCCTCTGTGATACATTAGCGCATCTGTAGCCACTATTTATTGGGATCCTTCCTTGCCTATATCCACATTGTATGTCGTGTGGCCTGGAAGTTGGCGATGTCTTTATACCGCACGACAAATCGTGGTGTGATCCTCCACATGTTGGAGATGGCTTCCTACAGGTCGCATAGGTATCCTTCAAATATGGACCCGTTCATCCTTTTGTGCTGAGAATTCGATGTGGCTCTCAACATTAAGTATCTTTCTTCCTGATTCGGCTTGGGACTGGTACAAAAAGTTACATACCTTGGTTCCTTCCATCCTATAAAGTCTATTAACGTGATTAGCCATGAATAGTGAAACTTTATTCCTAGGTCCCGTGCATCTTTGCAGTCATCCAGGAATAAGTTCAAGAGATACAGTGCCTAACTCATTGTGGTACCCTATGGGCACTAAGTTGCAACTGCGACAACCCCAGTTGGAACTTCCTCCTTGTGGCATTTTCTCAGCAACTTACAAGCTAATATTTTTGCGCCCAATTGTGGTGCGACATCGTTGATCCTCTTGATGATGATCCCACTTGTCCCCCTGTCGGTGCCATAATTTTTATTCATCTCTTTTTCTAGTGCCTTCTCCCTGTATTTTCCATCTAGAAACTGCGTGAGATCCATGCCCCGGGATGGAAATCCTATTATGCTCACGATAAGCTCTACATCTATTGAGATGACCTTATCCAACCAAATGTCTCCACCATGTGTGACTGCTAACAACTGTTTGACACATGCGATAGCGTACTGACCTCTGCCAAATGTGGTAGGTCCAACAGACCTAAAATCCATGTTTTCTGCAACCTTGTTGCCCATTGGAGTGGCTGATCAATCAGTTCCCCAAACCGATTCATGCCCACCGTTTCCATGTACACCCTCTTCACAAGTTCCAGAAACTTGTTTGCGTCTGCTACACCGTGGTTTGAGTATTTGAGCTTCCCTATATGACCCAACAGGTCTGGTCCTATCTGTACCCCATATGGTATACATGGTAGAATGATTGCTGCAAGAGGTTGCTTGTGAGGTGACCTGGGTACCTGCAACTTGTCTTTCTTTGATGGTGGTGGTTGGCTCGAAGTTCCAGTGGCTTCCGGTTGTTCTTTAGAGTACCATTATGGCTATCCCGTGACATCTTTGACCATTCCTTCTAGTGGGTGGTCTGATATGGTCGTTAGAGACTCATCTGGCTCAACTACTGCTTCCCGATTTGGCACCATTCCATTGAATTTCGGAGCTGCTTCGGTGTTCTCTGGTTGCACCTCCTTCAGGGTTTCTGCATTCTGGTTCTGCGACTCCTGTACTTCTGCCGGTATATCTATATTCGTTCCCTCCGGTGCTGCCTGTTGGGTTTCTTCCAGTATAGGTGTAGGGTTCATCGATGCTATGTCTGGAGATGGGATTTCATTGACATTGACGATCTACGGCAGCTGCTGTTCACTTTCTTCCGCCTGTACTCGTGACTTGGTTTGAACTCTAGTTTTTCTGGTGATCTGGCTCACTTTTGCTTACTTTGGTGGTGCAATGGTGGTGGATGTTGAAATTTTACTGGATTTGACTGGTCTCTATGAATTCTGTGAGCTCAGATCTGTGCTCCTTAACCTCTATCGCTCTCTGTCTGTGCTCTTTTCACAAATAGACTCTTTGTTCCTGCATCCGTGTGCTGTATGGGCTACACATGAAGCTTGTTGAGGATGCTTCCTTAATTATGGGTTCAATCCACCTCCGACGGTTTCTTACTTTCCATTACTCTACCTTGCCACCTCCAATTGGCATGATTAATGTGGCATCCCATCGATCCTTTCCATCTTTTAATTCTGCCTACCGCTATCTTGTCATACTGCTTTTGCCGACTTTCTTTTTCCTGCTTGTTTCCCTTTGTAAATGACCGTTGTCCCTCTCCTCGCCGAGTTTGTGTTCCTAAGTGTGCGTGACCTTTCTTCCTCCAACACACTGCACCTCTTCCCTTCTTCTTTTTTTTACTGCGTGGTGGGTGGTCGATTGTCCTTGTAGAGCTTCAGTAGGCTCCCATTGATCATCCCTCTGATTTATGTGCTTGATAAATCTCTTACTATACAAACTCCATCTGTGACAGATTTTACCTTGGATGGTCCTAGCCAATGCATTTTTAGCTTTCCTGGGTGCTGAAACGATTTTCTGTCATACTAGATATCCTTCCTTGAAAGTTTTCTTCTTTATGTGTCTATCATGGCAAGCTTTGTCCCTTGCTTTCTGAACTTGTTGGTGGAATCGTGCTAAGATATGATCTTCCTCCATAGTCATTAATTGATTCAGTCTCTCCTGTACTGCGCCTCATTCTGTCATTTGTGTAATTGCTGCTACACGCAAGCTTAGTACTAAAAATTCTAATGGAACCATTGCTTCTTGGCCATAAACCAGTTTCAATGGCGTGTTCCCTGTCAACTTTTTGAACGTAGTCCTGTATGTCCATAATACTACTGGTACTTTGCGGTTTCAGTCATCTCTGTTGACATTACACATATTTGTCAGCTCGTTCTCCATGATTTTGTTGAATGCTTCCACTATGCCATTTGCCTGTGGGTGATATGGCGTGCTCTTCTAATGATGGACTTCAAACTCTTCATTCATAGTCCTGATGGTGTTGTTTATGAAGTGAGTGCCTTGGTCACTCATCAAAACTCTTGGGCACCCAAATATAGTGATCACTTGCTCAAATAAAAAATGCACTACTATTTCTGTGCTGCAGTCCTTCATTGGTGCAGATTCCGCCCATCTTGTTAGGTACTCCATCGCGGTGATAATGTACCTTGCTCCTATTATTTTTGTTGGTGGGTTGATTGGTCCCACAAAGTCTATTGCCCACTTAATGAGTGCCTGGAGTGTTACCTGTGGTCGTAATGGCATCTCGTCCCTCCTGTTGGGTTTGCCTACCCTTTGACAGACATCACATCTTTGACAGTACTCCTTCGATTCTCTGTGAATCGTTGGCCACCATAGTCCTGCTTGCAATACCTTATATGCAGTAGCTTTACCTATGTAATATCCTCCCACTATTCCCTGTTGGGATTATGCTAAAACTCATGGTCTTTCATGTTCTAACAAATACCTTCGCAAGATGCTATCTGCGCCCATTTTGTATAGGTGTCCTGCAATCAGTTGATAGTCAGTAGTGCAGACTACTAGATTTTTCTTTTGCGCGATGCTATATTCTTGCGGCACAATACCTGTGCTCAAGTATTGAATGATATCTGTGAAGTATTTGTCAATGATATGGAATGAGAGTAACCATGCATCCATAAAGTTGTCTTCTAAATTCATAGGTTCTTCTCCATTTGTGACCCTTGATAGGTGGTCAAGTCCTGTGCTCAATTTTCCTGGTTTAACGATTACTTCAAAGTCAAATTCTTGAAACAATAGTAACCATCGACATATTCTGCCCCCTAACACTGGCTTGTTGACTAGGTATTTTAGTGCTGAGTGATCTGTGAACATATTAAAGTGTTTCCCCAATAAATAATGTCTGAATTTCTGTAGTGCGTAGACCATAGATAAGCCTTCCCTTTCTGTAGTGTTATAGTTATGTTATGATTCTGATAAATTTTTCTCGTGAATGCTATTGGGTGATCCAAGTCTCCTTCTCCTGATTGCGCCAAGATATCTCCAAGTGCTATGGCTAATGCATCTACATGGATGTGGAATGTCTTCTCCCAGTCTGGAAAGACTAAGATTGGTGCGGGGACCATCTTTTCCTTTAGGGTATCTTGACCGTGTTGGCATTCATTGTTCCACTGAAAATTTGTGTCCTTTCTTAGCAACTTTTCCATTGGTGCAGTAATCTGTGCATATCCTTTGATAAATTTCCTGTAGTATCCTGTGTGTCCCAACGTCGCTCTTAGCTGACATATTGTTTTTGGTGATGGTAATTTAACAATTACTGCAATCTTTGTAGGATCTATGAGTAAACCTTGTTTTCATACTATATGGCCCAATAGCATCCCAAATGGTGTTCCAAATATGCACTTCTTTATGTTTAGTGATATTTGACACTGTCTTCATCTTTCTAACATTAGTCGTAATACTTCTACATGTTCTTTCAACAAAATGTAGATTGTCCAATCATCCAAATATACTTCAAGAAACTAGTGGATGAATTCCTTAAATGCAACAATGACTACTCTGGAAAATATTGCTGGTGCATTCTTCAGTCCAAACGACATGAATGTGTACTGATAAGATCCCCATTCTGTCACAAACATGGTCTTGTATTTGTCTTCTTGTGCTATCTTGATCTGATGGTAGCCTAGGAATCCATCAGTGAATGAGTAAGCTTCATGTCCTCCTACATTTTCTAACACTTCATCCTTGAAAGGTGTAGGGAATGGGTCATGTAGGCATGCATCGTTCAACTTCCTCAAGTCGACACATATCCTTATCCCTCCTTGTTTCTTGTCCTGTACTACCATCGGGCTTATCCATTCCGATTCCTAGATCGGTTCTATGATTCCGGCTTCTAGCATCCTGTCGATCTTAGCTTTGACTTTCTGCTTATATATTGGGTTCAGTCTATATGTTTGTTGTCTGATCGATCTAGATTTAGGTCTGAGTGGTATCTTAATTTCTCCTAACTCTCCGGCTATACCCTTCATTTATGTAAATTTTGTGGGAAACAAGTTGTTGTACTCGCGCAATAAATCTGTTATGATTTCCACTGTTTGCTCATCCCAACAATCTCCAATGCTGGCCATATTGGGATTCTCGACTGTCCCAATGTTGACTTTCTTTACTTTGATCGACGCAGAAATGACTTCTGATTCTATGGGTGGACCTTCCACATCTCTTTCTCCTTATGCTTCTTCAATATGAATATCGCATGGATCGTCTTCATCCGATGCTTCCTCTTGTACATGATAACATGACCACAGTTCCTTGACTGTTTGTCTGTTCCATTGTTGTTCTTCTATGATAAGTTCTATTTCTAGTTCTTTGATGAATATCACTCCTATATTTTTAAGAGCAACATATATGTTGGGGTTCTCATGCTCGAATGAGAAAGTGACTGTGGAATTCTATTGCAATGTCGTCCAGGTCGTAGTTCCTTTGCACAATTCCTGGTCTGTATACCAGTTCGCTGGTATGCCCTCTAGAGTGTGTATAAGATGATGAGGCCATTCCTCTGGGGGTGTCATTTTCCACAACATTCTACACTCCTCCAAGTGTTCCGCTGGTGCCCCTTGTACATCATACTTTTGCTGATTGTTGTTTTTCTGTTCTACACCGAACCTTATGCATAGTAATCACTTACATTGGTACCAATTTGTGATTGTCTCTTTGTGTGCACCCCACCATCTTGCAGGTGTGGCCTTGAGTGCTAGATCAAGTGCTAACAATATTTGGTTCTCTAAGACTTCATCTTCATACTGTGTCAAGAATGTTTCCAAATCGTTTATTCCGTGGAAACTAGGTGGTTCCCTTATTTATGTGCCTACCCATCTTACTGTGCGGTCTATTCTGGTACATCTCCTCGTGGACACTTCGTGTAGCCTTTGTTTCCAGTTCTCTAAACCGGTGTTTGAGTCTGTTGCACATGAAGTAATGCTCCACCAACTGAGTATTCCATCTGCAGTTGGGTTTATGTAATCCTCATCGAGCATAGTTTTTTTGTACAACTAGTCGATTTCCTCTAAGTCTAGGCAAGTGGGTTCTACAAACCTCTCCCCTTCTGACAGATCTAAAGGCACGATGAATCTGTATTCTCCTGACTCAAATGTTATTTTCCTGGTCTTCAATTGGTCGATTATGGCTTGGTTTTCAAACACCCAATCCAGACCAAGCAATGTTGGGTAAGGTGTTGTGCCATCCACTATTTCAATGACTTCAAAATATTCTTTAGTGCGCACTCCATCCAGATCTACTGTCACTCCTTTCAGTCTACCTATTGGTAGGACTCTGTGTTAATTTTCCAGTTTCAATTGAATAGGTGAATATCCTAACGTGGACTCTCCCATGCATTGCCATGTCTTCTTTGGTAATACATTAACTTCAGATCCTAGATCCAGTATGATGTCTCCCATATTGAAATCTCCAATGTTGGTATTCAGTCTAAATTCCCTACTTGTTCTTCTTCTTGTGTGTAGGTGATTGACTGTTTTTGGTTCTAGTTTTCTTTCCATCTCGATGCTACATTTTTCTAGTATGTTTTGCAATATTTTCACAGATGATGGATCATTTAATACTGTTACACATGATTGCAAAAAGCCTTTTATTGTACTTACTTGTCCCATGGAATGTATTCCACTGGCATGATCCAATAACATAGGCATTTTGTATTCTGGTGCTTCCTTACTTTGTTGCGCAGTTGAAGTTGTCATAATATCTTCCTTCTAGAATTCTTGTCGGGCTTGCTTAAATATGTCCTTTTCCTTTTTCACTTTGAACTGCTTCCTTGGTTCGACATTCTTTTTCACCCATTGATTTTGTACTCATTCTTATCGAGCTGCGTTGTTTCTTGTTTTCTCTCCTCTGTGAGTAACTATATTGATGTTCCATCCTTCATCCCTTGCTTCAGCTGAAATCCACTAAAAATTCTGGTTGTTCTGGTTCCTCTTTTCCTAGATATTTACTAGTAGTGTCAGACATTTTTCTGTATCGTGGTCCAATGCCCGACAATACATACAATTTGCTGGTGGAAGTGGACATTCTCTTGCATAATGTCCTTGTTGTTGAAAATTGTGACACACCACTGGTCCTCTACCTCGTCTGAAACCTCCTCTTGCTCTTCCTACACCTTTGTAGCCTGCTCGATCTCCTCTCGATGCGTTATACTGAGGTGCCTGATTGTACTGCACAATATTGTACTGAGGTTGTGCTGTGTTGTACTATGGCTGCGCATTATTGTATGGTTGCTGCACAATATTATATTGCTACTGCGCAGTAATGTATGGGGCTGGAAATGGATTAAACTGTGGTGTGGCTTACCCAATCATCATTTCTTCCTGCACTCTATATGCGTCTGATGTCATTTCTCACATCAAATCCATAGTTCTACAATCTTTGTCATCATTTCCAACTAACTTGAAAAAGGTGCAAAATGAATTCTTTGGGATTGTCTGGTATTTTTGCATCATCGGGCAATGATAGGGGTCGTGACCTAGTTTCTTACAGACTTCACACCATGGTCCTCCCATGGGTAATGGGTTTGGCATTCCTGCTTCCATATACTGTGCAAATGTTGGGCATTCGTTCTTGTGGTGTCCTTCCGTCCTGCATGTGGTACACCAAATGGCTTCTTGTTTGTCCTTGTTCTTATTCTGGTTCAGCTGAAACATTAAGTTCTTCAAATCCTCCTTCAGTTCTTTGATAGCTGGGTCTGTCTACTGGTACTGATTTTCTTCTAGTTGCAAGGTTGCCTGTAGAGCCTCTACCTACGTCTGGAACTTCTGTTGTCATAATGGATATTTTAAGTGTGGGAGTAGTGAATTGACAAACAAGTGCCGATGGTGCATGTTGGTCATGAGATATTTTAACTTTCCCTTCAATCACTTGAATCTCTGGTCAATCTCCCATACAGATTCTCCTGGTTTTTGTCAGATTTATATCATCTCATTCATGTATTGATCCTATGAGCTCAACTTTTGGAACTCATTTATCAACAACTTCTTAATGTTGGTCAGTGTCCTTGTCATCCTAGGAGCACTGTTTTCATCTAAACTCATGTACCAATCTAATGTGTGGTCTCTTAGCGTAATCACTAATTGCGCAAGTTTGGTATCTTCATCAGTGATATGTTTTTCTTCCCAGATCTTTTCACAAATGAAAAAGTGTTTCACAAGGTCTTCTGCTTCTTCTCCTCAAAATTCTGTTAACCTGATGGTGGGATCGTGTCCTGCCATTCTGAATGCAGAACTACTACCTTAGCGTGGTGTAGATACTTGACTAGTGTTGCCTGAATTGGCTCCTCCAATTGTTTCTCCTTGTGTAGATGTACTTCATGCTGTCAGACTTCTTTTGAACTTCGGTTGTCTAAATGGTGGTGTTCTCTTTGGTGTATTAGTCGCACTTGGGTTTATGGGTTCCACACTGACATTAATATGGATAGGATTGCTGCCTTCTCCTCCCGCTCTTAGACCCCTTGTCTTCCTTTCATATGTTGCGCACATGATTTCCTTAATTTGATCCACAACCCGAATATCCTCTACCTCTTCCTCATCACTCGCCAAGCCTTCCCTCGCGGCTACGACTCTCTTCTTGGTATTCACCTTGTATTTGTAAGGTACTCCGCTATGCGTCTTTTCAGTTGTCTCCAAGATCCACCGGATCTGGTCATCATCCATCATGATCGGGTCCAAGCGTTCCTCCTTCTTGCTCGTATCCTTTCCTCCTTCCATTTATCCTCTTTCTATCAGTGCTTCCCCCCTTCCACCATGCACGTAGGGAGGTTTAGCTGTCTGACTCCATATTCATTATGCCTTTGTTATATAGCAATATCTTAATATAAGTATACAACGATCGGATGTACCTTCCTCAAGGTCCACACAGAAACTCTTGCTCCGCTACACTGTATGACTTTGCTGTGTCAACTGAAAACTCTATGATAAAACCTGCCACAATACTGTCAAACCAAAAGTCTACTGCGTGGGTGAATTTGTTGTTCACCTGCTGTAACTACTCAATAAGTACTGGGGTCCACTCTAGATGTCGAATCCGGTTTGTTGCATGGTTATCCTTCAAACTTAGTATCCACTCCTGTAACAAATGTGGAGAATTGCAGAAAAAGACTTCATGCAAATCAGTAAACACGTATTTCTCAAGATATTTCTGGGGTGTTATTCTAGGGTTTCTATTATCTTTTTGTGCAAACTCCAACTCTTTGGTTCTTAGCCAAGTTTAAATCTCTTCTTTTGTGGGATTCCATGGTCTCAACATTCCCTTCTAATGGCTCATTTCTCTCTACCCTAATATTTTCTTGATCTTACTCCGACAGTTCTTCAACTTATCTCATCTACTCAACCATCTCTTGTTCCTACCAACGAAAACATAACCATTTGTTGGTATTCTTCTTCTATACTGTCTGAGTTTATTGACCCAGGGTTCATGTCTTTTCGGGTTTCCAACAAAGCCTCTAAAACTATTGGCCCTCCTGGTAAACCAGAAGGCAACACAACACACAGAATGCACTGCACAATCTCACCCGAGATAGCTTTAATGGGTGGCTGTAAAACTCAGGTGTTTATAACCTAGGATTGAGTGTGAGATAAGAGGGCTATATATTGAACCATTTATTATAACTTGTAAACAAAATATACTATTATCGGTGAATAAGCCTTAAATATAAAAAATCATTCATTCAACATAATAATAACTGCTGAAGACAATAAAGATATGCATGCATTCATCACATAACACAGATGCTACCGTGGTTCACCCCCTCCCGGGCTACGTCCACAAAGATTTGGCTCTCAACTCTTTTATTATAGAATTTCTGCATCTACAACACCGCATGCTTACAACCCTTCACAGTCAAGTAAGATCTATATGAGGCAGACTAGATCGCACCAGGATCCCCAGCCTGCGATCTAACCCTCAAGATATTCCCTCCTTCGTCCTCTCTATCTCAACAACTTACACAAAATAGATTGTACAACAAAATATTACATATCGCATCAACTCATGCATAACTAAAACAATAACACCAATAATCCCGACCATACCTAAGTATTTCTCCAAACCAACCCCTTATGATACCTAAGTATTCTATATTTATACATTTCTGGTTCTTCATCCCTTTACAATCCCTTACCAAAACCCTAACCCTACCGTCGTTGGGTCTTCCCTCACATGCATAGGTGTTGTTCTTCCTTCCAGCTGTCACTTTCCTCATGCATGCTTTCTTTCCCAAAATTGCCTTGCTTTTCCACCTTGGCCTGACTCCAACAAAAATTTACGACCCTGGGAAGTTGATGTACTAACTTACCCAAACGGGGCCCACGTGACTTTTGGCACTTCATCTCCTAGGGTTAGGTTTTTGGATGTCTAGGGTTTTTTACATTGTTGTTTATTGTAAAAAGGCCTTAAGAGCCTCATTGTAATCATATTCTTGCAAATGAGCGTAGCTGTCACATATCTTCTCAGAGATAATCCACCACCATTCCAACAAGCTTGTTTTCCACTACATTTTACAGCTTCAACTTATTTCCTTATTGAATAGAAAACCAATTTTACTATATCTCTGTTATTCTATGTTAAGCATCTTTTAATAATCTGTATTCATTTTGTTCTGCTCATAAAATATAGATCAAGCAATCCCAAATCTCAACAAACCACAGAAAAATATGAAACTACATTTAATAGAAACAACGAGCGCCCAAGCAAATGACAATAGAAAGATGATATACCAGAAATGATAAATGAGTAGAGCCATTTACTTCACGTCGTTTCACCCATCAACCAACCACTAATGCATACAATAATACCTTACAAGGTGTATTCCACTCAGGCCAACTCAAATCCAATCTCATGTCATATATTAAACCATCGAACAAACATTTGATTTATATATCCCATAGTCACAAATATATAGGATCATCATTGTTTTTTTTAAGGAAGTCAAATTAAATAAAACACCAAGTAACATGAAGTATGGTATATGAGACTTGCATTGTAACTTGAGTGCATTCATACTTGTGCGTGATGGCCCTAACATAACTTTGAAACCTTTAAATTATATCATGATGATAGATGATGAATACAACTTGACCAACCCCTTTTTTTATAGTTTAAAACATATTGCATTCATAACACATCTTTGCATCTTGTATGTGCCATGGTTTTGCTTGGAGGACTTTTTCTTTTATTTTGATGGATAACACATCATTTAAAATGAAATATGAGGATGGATTTATCGTCAATCACCATTATGGATCCATTTTGTGCATGTGAGAACAACAAATTTCAATCAGAGCACACAATTTATGTGAAAGTCATATTGTCTAGGGGGGAATCAACTTATTATTCTTTTCTCCTAAGGAGTCCCACCTATTAATTATTAATATCATATAATATAAGTATAATGTATTACAATTATTTGCAGATAAGATTCTTGTTGTGATTTTATGCGTCAACAATGGTATCCCTTCAAAATTTAGACCTTAGTCATTCTCTTCCTCGTTGCTCGTGCGATTCTCTACATAGATGTGCATAGTAATATCAATATTGCCAAATTTTCTGTAGAGGGTGTCACATTTTCTTTCCATTACATGTAAGTTGTGCATGATTTCCTGGTATTGGCTTCCTCTCTCCTCTACTACCTAAGAAATAAAGACGTTGTTGGGCCAATACAACTCTATCAGCTTGAAAATTTTATATTGCGTGTTCTAGAGTATCTAGGATCAAGAATCCAACCGTCAAAATCTGCTTCTACGTGTTCTTTAGATAATTTTTGGCATTTGTTGTAGATGGTTTTTTCTATTTTTTCCATCTAAGTTTTGTACTAGTTGAGAATCAATTGTAGAAGTCATTTTCTACCCTCATAACATCAGTGTGCGCCCAATTCATTCACATGTGGGTTTGGGTGTGTCGAGGGTGATTTATAGAGGTTGTGTTTCCTTTTGCAAGCACTCCCTTATTTCTTTCATGGACAATGGATTTATTTCCATACTTCATGGTTGGAGGATTGACCTTATTAGGGGAAGCATGTGGCCACCCAATAGGTAGAAGAATTGTCAAAAAAGTCATAGGGTATGCCAAATCAACCCCCTAGTATATCTCCAGGCTCAATAAGGGGGTTTTCACTAAGACCAGGATGAATTGCAGAGACTGAAAACCAATTTTAAAGACCAAGGTAGGCTAGGGATAAAGCATCAAGCTACTCTCAGAGACTAAATAAATGGGGTTGAGAAAACCAGAAGTGGAAGTTACCATAGACCCAAGTAGAAAAACCCCAAAGAACTAGGCTATGGAAGAAACATAGTTGAAATCTCTACAATTGAGGCATGGATGATGTGCATAGTTAAATCTAGCAAACATAACAAAGTAATTGTATGCCTCCACCATTCAAACTTATCATTGTCCAATTCATAATAAAATTTCCCTTAATCCAATGACAAAAAAAAATGCCAATCACATAGATACAATTAGAGACAAACTACTAGTGGGGGAAGCTTAAGATACTAACCAACCAAATCCAAATGCCAACAAATTATGTTATGCCTTGAACCATAGCCATTGCCTTCATTTTGTTCCTGGTGTCTCTCTCCAACTAAAACACTGCCAATCCTATAATTGGGCTTGGGTTTAAATTGATGGATGCCCATATTATCCATTATTACAAGGTCTCATCAACCTAAACCCACAATGGAGAAACCTACTATTCATATGGACTCCGTTGGAATGAGGACTCGTTGTTTGTTCACCGCCATGAGGGATCATTACCCACCTTTCCCACTGCCATGCAGGATCAATACCCACCTCATCTACCATCACTTAGGGAGCTTCCAAGCATTTTGGAAATGTCTTGGAGGCACCCCTCACCTTGACACTTGGGGAGCATGCACAAACACAACGTCTGGGTGGGATATACATTTCTCTTTATTTGTGAAAAGAAATATCATTTTTTATTTTGTTAAATTAAATTTAAAATAACTATTAATATAGATTCATTATAATGGAATATTTATTAAGTATCGAGAAGGATTGAAAATGACTCACATATAAACCTTTTAATATCAAATAAATGAGATTAAAATAAATTTATGTAGAAACTTTTGGATGTTTAAAATTTCTTTATGTTAAATATATTTATGTAAATTTTGTTTTTAATTAAATATTTAAAAATATTTTTCTTAAAAGTTGATAAAGGTCATGCTACTATCATTATGACTACCTCTAACTATGAATCCAATATTTATGACCTTCTTTCTTCTTCCTCCTACAAACCTCTTGCTAAAAACCCTTTGAATACCATAACTAGCCTCATTACTAAGGCAATCAAATCTTCCTCCTTGGACTTGAAAATTCAAAAGCATCTTATTCCTCATAACCCTAAAACCCTAAGGACCTATGGAAAACCTAAAATTCACAAAAAATACACCCGCCTTAGACCTATAGTAAGTGCTATAGGTTCTGCCTCTCATTCTCTTGCTTGCTTTCTTGATGACAATCTTAAGTCCTTCATTGGAAAAACTTCCTTCTTCATTAAAGATTTATCCTGCTTGCTTTACTTCGATGGTTACAATACTATCGATCAAAGCATATGTGAAATGAATAGACTCTATAGCCATATATTTGGTCTGAAATACCTCTATCTAGGGATAACCCAAATGAAATAGAATGAATTTCAAATTCCATTATATGAAAGAAGTGTTTTCACGAAGTTCGATTAGCAATTTGATATAGAATATCTAAACCCTCGATTAATTCCTCTTTCTCAATATCTCTTCAAGATGCTTATAATTATGAGCTTCATGCTACTCCTCTTGAGGGACATGTTAGAGATAAAGGCATCCCAATGAGATTGAATAGGATGACAGTTGCTTATTATGGATATGTATGATAGAAACTTGTGATCAAGTCACACATCATAGTATAGTGCGATAAATGATAATGTTTTTCTTGGCATAACGACTTGGATAAGTAGGTAATTTTATTTAATTTCATATGTTTTCTCATGATATAATGTGATAATATCTATATTTTTGCATGTTACTTTGTTCTGGTGAAACCCTAGGAAGGAGACATAAGGGTTTCTCTCCTTCTACAACTTTGTTTGTCCAAGTATTGGTTAAAGCATCAAGAAACCTAGTCTCTTGCTAGGGTTCAAAGGCCTAAGGCCCAAGAGAGGTTGCACATTAGAGTTTTGATCCCAGTCCATTTTGATCCTTGAACTAGGCGATCTAGAAGAGGGAAAATGACATATAGGGCCCAGGAGACGTTGCACCCTAGAAATCATTTTCTTGTAAGTTTTAGTCCCAAGGCCTAAGAGAAGTTTCACCTTAGGGATAAAAATTCATTCTTATTGAATACCTAATTCATTATTCAAAGTGTTGCATGCTTGACTCCATAGCCCTAGAAAGTCAACGACACTAGTCTAAAACTCTCTTTGTGGTGAAAACACTCTTAGATTTAGTACACTCTCTCTCCAAGTGATTTGACTAACTTCACTAACTTTAACCCTAGCAAACAAATGATATTTATTTCTGCCATTACAAATGTCTACTACATACACTAGGTTTAATTTAATTGTTGCATACTTACTTGAAATGGTGGCTAAAGATACTCATAATCATAGTCTAGCAATTGCATGTTGTTTCACTTGTTGAAGGCTTAATTATTATGCTCAATTGCTATATTTTTGGGTACTTTTTCCTATTGTTTTTTTTTTTTACAAAAAATGGTAAATATTTTGCATTAAAATGGTGTGGTCAAGACCATTGAGTTACAATAGATCAGATTCATAGTTACATATTTATAACTATCCAAAACTGGCTGGAATAGCCTATTTCCTAACAAAATTCTAGCTTTCCCCTAATCTTGCTCCATATTCTAGCACTACTAAAACTTTGAACAATATGTAGACGGTAAAAAATACCATCTATACATATACTAAGGAAAAACATATATAATTTGAAATGATTTTTAGATCAACTACCAAATTCATTTTGAAGGCTTGATATTCCTTGCTTATTCCAATCCTTAACCACAAGTTCGTTGAGATATGGTATTGGAGCTACTGAATTCTCTGATACAATTCTTGCGTTGCTTGATGATGACATATGAAATTTTGTCTCCTCTCTTTGATCCAATCGCCTCTGAAGATCCTCATTCTGAGTCCTCAAAGCATAAACTTCGTCCTGGAGTTGGCCAATTAAAGTGCGATGTTGTACCAAAGTATCTAGAGCAAAAGAGACGGTTGAACTAAGAGAACAAACCATGATAAACAATCTCTGTCGATAGTCAAAATCATTTTCCTCGATTTCTCTATCCTTTATATGCCCAGGATTTTGTGCATCCATTCTTTTCCACGTCAAAACGATCTTCACAGTATCAAGATAATTATTGGGATGAAGAATTCTTTGCAGGGTAAAACTGAGGCCGAAATGGGACCAACACTAAGCCCAAGTATCCAAGCCATCCATGGAAACACTGTAATGCGACTGGAAGAATTCAAAGCTATTCTGGAGCGGGTGACCCAATTTCTTCCCCTCACGGATACCGCCGAGACAACACACCCGCCCAACAAGAAATAACCAGGAAACACTAAAGACAAGGAGATAGAGGGATGTTTCCAATTGACAACCCAAGCCTCTCCAATTTCATTTTTAACCACACTTCCTCCTCTATTCCTCATTATGACAATACATGGAAAAATTAGCCTACTAAAATGATTACTAAAACTGGAGTGCACATGAAATTATTGAACTTGCCAAATTCACTCGCATCCAACCTCCACCACCACGCTCTTGCTAATGTCCATTGCCAAATTAAAATGCTTCCAATTTCTTGTTTGTGCATTTCCAATTTCCGAAGCAAGTGCTATCAAGACCAAATCCATTGTTAGTCCCCTGCGATGGTACTAGTAGTGATTTGTCGCACGCAGATGAGACCTCCATTCACCCTCTGTCTTAATGACTCTACCTTTGCTGATGTAGCCCTGTCTTATCTAAATCCACAGAACTAGATGCATGTTTAAGAGCTAGGAACCTCTCCCACACATACACCCAAGAGCCACATGGAAGGAAAAACAAATTTAGGGACTTATCATATAATCATGGACGAGAGAGGAACATATCCACTGCTTTATCCCTCAAGAGACTTGAGGGCTTTCCTATGGCCAAATTGGCCATTTTTTTCGGCTGCACTATTGTATTGTTAGACCAAATAGAAGAATTCTACTTGGAGGTTTCGAAGTGAAAAACTAATATGATCCAAAAGTTTCTTTAAATGAATATCCATTGGTGAGGAGTCAAAAACCAAAAATCTGATCAAGTTCTTGGAATCCCCGATTATATTGAAACTTAGAATTTGTCGTTGCTTGACCAATTGGATTCCCTGGAACAAAGCGTAATCTTATGCTTTGTTGTTGCTGGCCATTTCTAAATTCCAATAATAATAAAAAACTCTATTTCCACTGGGTGCATACAGTACCCGTTACACTTGCCTCCCTTGACTTTTTGCTATTATTGTTACAAAATATCAATTGTTGTTATACATTGTCTTACTAGTGTAATTTTGAAACAACAATTGGTTTATTTGATTATCTAGTGTCTAAGGGGTCATTAATGGTCTATATAACTTGGTAATTTTCTATTTTATGCTTTGGATCATTTACTGTCTTATACAAGTGAACTGATTACCTTTTTTTCTTCCTTACCTTTCCTAGACATAGACCTAACATCTAAGTGACCAAGATAGGGGGTTGTATGCTTGGATAATCTTGCTACTTGATCCCTTGAGGTCACCAGGGAAGCCTCCCTTGTGTTGGACCTTCTTCCATCTCTAGAATGAGGGAAGTATCTACTTAGGTGACAATGGTATAAACTTCCAATTGTTACACAAATATGTATCTTGTGGAGGGTTTGCACAAGTACAAATCCTGTGATAACACCTCCATTTGCAATCATTACTTGAAACTCTAGTGCTTGAAATACAAATTAATTGAGATCTTTTGCTAATTTGTAATTGATGAAGTAACGGGTACTACCATAATCGATCAACAATGTACCTTTTTATTTTTTTATGTATCCTTTTATCTTGAGGGTTTGTGGAGTAATGACGCCGATCAATGCATGACAAGGTATCATTGGAATAGTCTCTTCTAGATATAGATCTTGTAATGGTTCCAATTCTTGATCTTCTTCCTCTTCACAATCTATGTAGAATAATTTATTCTCACCGCATTTATGTCCCTTACTGTACTTGTTGTCGCAATTGAAACATAGTCCCTTTTCTCTTCTTTCATTCATTTGTTGTCGCAATTGAAACATAGTCCCTTTTCTCTTCTTTCATTCATTTGTTGATGGAATATGAAAGTCAAATATAATAGATATTGTATTTACACAATATATATTATTTTTTATTCGATCCCTTATTCAATATACAACAACATGTATATATAGATGTAAATGTGTAAAGTCATGTCTTTTTAGACAAAAGGGCATGACTTTACATTTAATTAGTTTTAAACATAATATAAAATTAAACGATATATTACAAGTCACCCCTTCCTGAAAATATTCATCCTTGAAGCATGGGTAAACACGAATGTTTATATCTAAATTCCTCATCTTCCCAAATAGCTTCATCTTCAGGTAAGTTCTTCCATTTTATCATATACTAATTGATTTTTCTAGAATGCAGGAATTTGGTTCGTACTTCCAAGATACCTTCAAGACGTAGAATTAACTTTCCTTCTTCATCTAAAAGATGAAATTCTCTTTGTATATATGGTAGGACCCAACTCTTTTTTCGAACAAGAAACATGGAAAACGTCATGCAATTTTCCTTTATTTGGAATATCAAGGGTGTAAGCAACTTGACCGATTCTCTTTCGAATTTGATAGGGCCGATTTAACTTAGGATCCAGTTTGTGTTTCTTGTAATTTTAAAGAGAACTCTATTTGTAAGGCTGTATTCGAACAAATACCCAATCTCTTATCATAAATTCTCGGTTGGTTCTTCTTTTGTCAACTTGTTGTTTGATTTGGTTCCTTGCTTGTTCGAGGTGAGCTCTAAGAGTGCATAAAATTTCATTTGATGTAGCTAGATAGTCTGTCACGTCATGTAATTTGGAATTGAAAACATATTCCTTAATTGAGGGAGGCGGATAGCTATACGTGGCTTCAAACATGGACATTTTTTCTAAGGTATGATATGTACGATTGTGCCAACATTATTCCATATGTAACCAATTAATCCATTGTGTCTGATGATCATTCACAAAATTCCTTAGATACCCTTCAAGGCATTTATTAACCACTTCAGTCTGGCCATCTGTTTGGGGATGGCATGAAGTACTCTTGGTTAAGGATGTTCCCACTTGGTGAAATAGTTCTTTCCAAAATTTTCTAGTGAACTTGGATCCTTGTCGCTTACAATAACTTTTGGAAATCCATGAAGCTTAAAAATATTTTTAACATAGTTATCGACAACTTGGCTAGCTTTGGATTTTGAAGAAATCCCAACAAAGTAGGAATATTTGGTTAGTCGATCCACAATTAAAAATATAACATCTTTTCCTTTAGAGGTAGGAAGACTAATGATAAATTCCATAGATATTTCAGAACATTTTTGGACTAGAACATTAAGGGGTTGAAGAAGCCCCAGAGGAGTGATTGTTTCAAACTTTTGTTGTTGACAGGTGTCACATTCTGCCATATATTTCTGAATTTTGGACTGCATACCCTTCCAAAAGAAAGACTGACTTATATTGTAGTAGGTTTTGAAAAACCCTTCATGGCCTGCTATGGGAGAATCATGATTTTCCTTCAAAACTTGGAGTTTGAACTTGGACGAGTTGGGTAAAAATATCCTTTGTTTGTACCACAATATGTCATTCTCCCAATTGAATTTAGGTTTCGTAGTTGGGTTTCTTTCCACTTCCTCTATTAGCTTCCTTATCTTTGGATTTTTGACATACTCAGTTTGAACTTCTAAGATCCATTCAGAAATGATGATGGAAATAGCACATAATGTTGCGTCACTATCGAGTTTCCTTGATAGCCCATCCACAACCAAATTCTCCCTTACTTTTTTATAAAGAATATCAAATTCAAAGACTTGAATTTTTATCACCCATTTTTGTTGCTTTGATGAAAGGTTTTTCTGAGTTAGAAAACACTTCAAACTATTGTGTTCCATTTTCACGAGAAATTTCATTCCCAACAAGTATTATTTCCACTTTATTTCCAACATTTCTTTGTCATATGTCGATTTTGTTTGCTCCCTTGGTTTGAATTTTCGACTTTCAAATGCAATGGGATGATTATCTTGCATATGTACAACACCTAATTCGTTTCTTGAAGCATCACATTCAAGGACAAATGTTTTCAAGAAATTTGGTGCTATCAAAATTGGGGTGGATGTCATTAAGAGCTTCAACCTTCTAAAACACACTTCAGCTTCATCATTGAATTTAAACACATCTTTTTTTCAGTAATGTTGTTAATGGGACCATAATTTGCATTTAGTTTCGAAGAAATATTCTGTAGTACATGGTAAGACCCAAGAATCCTTGTAATGATGTGTCTGATTTGGGGCTAGGCCACTCAGTAACTGCCACAATTTTCTTCTGATCAATCTTGATTCCTTCATCTGATACGACATGTCCCGAAAATACTATCTGTTTTTGTCCAAAACTGCAATTCGATTTTCTAGCGTAGAACTTATTCTCTTGAAGGAATTTTAATACCGTCTCTATGTGCTTGAGGTGTGACTTCCAGTTCTTGCTATAAATAAGGATATCATGAAAGAAGACAAGTGAAAACTTATTAGAAAGAGGATTGCTGAGAAATAAAATAGAACATATGCAGAAATAAAACATAGATGATACACAATACAATAGAGACATAGGTATACATGGTTCACCTAGTATGGGCTACGTCCACAGAGAAATTGCCAATCCTTTCTTTTATTATCCAACAAAATGAAGGGATATAACCTACAACACACTCGTTGTAACTTCCTCTTCACTCTCTCACATTCTCCTCTCTCAGTCACAATACAGTTTCATAAAAGAACTACTACACTGTCGCAATACAATTCCCTCATACATAAAAGACAGTTTCCTTGTAGAAAAAAAAAACCTAATACAACTTCTACCATCCGATCTGCAACCTAATGATGAATGGTTCATATTGACTACAAAATTACAATATTTTACAAGGAAAATTTTCCCAAAAATTCTCTTTGGGGGCGCTGCCCCCGAACCCCTGCATGGGGGGGGGATCCAATGAATGTCCCAGCCCCCCTGGACCTCCTGGTAACAAATGTGGGGGGGAAATCCACCCACACTTCCCCGTCAAGAACTGGGATCCAAACATGGATGAAACAAGACCTTTGAATCAATAAGACAATCAGGCTGCACAACCAACAAAACTTTCATAGGTACATATAAAATAATTCATTCATTACTACTTGGAAGGCAACAGGAGCATTGGATAAACCAAAGGGAATGACCCGAAATTTGTACAACTCTTCATGGGTACAAAAAACAATTTTGGGAATGTCTTCTTCTTGAATTATTTTTTGGTAATAACTTGATTTCAAATCTAGCTTGGAGAAATATTTAGCGCCATGGAGTTCGTCTAATAACTCAACCACCATTGGAATTGGAAAATTATCCTTTATTGTAATTTTGGTTAATGCTCGATAATCAATGCAGAGTCTATATGATCTATCATTTTTCCTTACTAGTATGACCGAAGGTGAGTAAGGACTCTTAATTCATGTAATAACACCGTAGTCCAATAATTCTTGAACCAATCACTCGATTTATGTCATATGTTGGTGCGACTGTCTATAAGATTTTTTTCTAAACATAGTTAGAGTTCTCGTTTTTTTGGGGATCACATTTTTTACCCTGTTTTTAAAAATGGTACTACCGGTAGCACACCCTCCCTTTTTAGGTGGTTTTTTGATATTTAAAATTTTCCGATCCATAATGTTTCCACATTATTTTTTTAAATGCTTATTTTTCATCTATTCTCAAAATTTTCATTTTTTTTCAAGGGTGTTTTTTAGTCATTTTCCATGCTTCTTTCGATCTTAAAAATATTTTTTACCATTTACTTTTTTAAAATTAAGATTTTTCATATAATTGTGTCTTCTTAATTAATTTATGGTTCCATACTTTTAAAATATAGTGAAAAACATCTTTTTTAACACATTGTTTACCTTTACTTCAATATATAAAAAATAAATGTAGTTAAATAACATTTTTTTTTACTATTTAGCCAAAAAAATATAATTTCATTTTTTTTTGATAAAATAAAAGCTAAGAAAAACTAAAAAAAAGGAAACAAATTGAAATAAAAAAAAACTTTAAAGAAGCTTATATATATATATATA
>ML777270.1:872745-904382 GCA_009831015.1 Picea engelmannii
GAAGACATTTTTTGTTTTTTTCTTTAACAAAAAAAACTTATTTTTGTTTTAAATTATTGTTTGCCGGCCAAATTTTAATTTTTTTCATTTCTTTTTAGTTTTTCTTTGGTTTTCACCATTTTGTTAAGTTTTTTATTTTTTTATTTATTTTTTTTAATTTGGATTTTGAATATATATTTTTAAATGTGTTTTTGTCTTCATTAAAAAATACATATATGTGAAAATTTTCTCTTTTCTCTTGATTTATTTTTTAATGTAAATTTAAGAAAAAAAAGAAGAAGAAGTTAGTAAATAAATTTTCAAGTGATCATTTAGGATCTAATTTTGAGTTTTTTTTATTTGTGTAGGGATTTGTTTTCAAGGCCACAATTTTAATTAGGTTGTAATTAGCTGTAATTTTAATGTTTAGAAAAAACATTTTGCTTTAGGTAGCGTCATGTTTTTATTTAGGTGTTGATTTTAAGGTTTTTCTAAGAAATTATTTTATGTTTTAAGGCCATGCTTGAAAAAAATTGTAATTTTGACCCAATCAGAAAAATTGGTGCTATCGGTAGCACCATGTTTTGATTTGGTGGTTAATTTTAGAGTTTTTTTGAGCAACCATTTTATCCTTTAAACCCATGCTTGAAAAAAGTTGTAATTTTAACCTGGTTACAAAAAATGGTGCTACCGGTAGCACCACTTTTTGATTTGGGGGTTTATTTTAAAGTTTGTTTGAGAAGCCATTTGATCCTTTAAACTCATGCTTGAAAAAATTGTAATTTTGACCTGATTACAAAAAATGGTGCTACCGGTAGCACCACTTTTTTATTTGGGGGTTGATTTTCATGTTTGTTTATGCAAAAATATGGGTTTTAAGGGCTAGGGTTCTCGTTTTGAGGTCACAATTCTCATTAAGTTGGTAGCTATGTTATGTAGATATTGAAAAAATTCCTCCACTGTACCAGACTATTGTAATCGGGCGAGTTTAGCAAAACCCCCCTTTTCTTCTCTGTTAAGAAAACATAGGAAGACGTTCTTTTTAAATACAACCCAATTGATTGCTAGAGATTTGGGTTTTTATCTTCACCATAGGAACCAATCATACACAGATTCCTTTAGATGTATAGATGCAAAGTTGATTTTTTCTTCACGATTAAAAGTATGGTAATACCTAAAATACTGCTCGATTTTATTTACCCATCTTGTTGCTTCTCTTGCGTTCGATCCATCAAACTCTGGAAACATAATCTTCGCCTTGGGCATGCCATTATTATATGTCCCCATGGTGGAAGAGTATTCTGATTAGGGAGGCACCTATTGTGAAGTTTAATTATCGGGGATTTTATTCCCATTCACTATCGCTTCGAGCTCAATTCTTATGACGTTGTAATTTCTGATGCACTTTGGTAGTTCTTCATTCAATTGGTCAATTTTGGAATCCAAAAAAGTATTTACTTGTTTTATAAGACCTGTGCAAAAATGTTCGAGGCCTTCGCTTATCTTCAGCGTGGAGGGAGCGTTATCGTCTGATCCTCCTACCTTTTTTCTCCATTTCTCCGAGATTTTTCTCTAATCACCTCATTGCTGCTTGTTGGTAAAAAAGGCATAAGCTATCTATTGATATAAGAGAAAATGAGGACTCACTATGAGGGAAATGAGGGAAATGAGAGCTCACTATGAAATATATATTTAATATTTCATATATATTAAACATAATGAGGCTCACTATGAAATATATATATAAATGATGGATATAGTGGTATGTGATGGTATGGTATATGTGAGGGTATGCTATGTATGCGAGGGTATTCTATGTGGGCATAATGATATGTGATGTATGCGTTATATGTGAGGGTATGAGGGTAGGGTTACAAACATGGGTGATGTGGGCAGAGAGGAATGAGTATACATGGGCAGAGAGGAATCGAAAATCGTGGTATGAGAAATAGTGGAGAGGAATGAGGCGAATGGTTTGAAGAGTGGAGAGGGGAGGTCGCAGTGGGAATGAATGTTGAGGAGGCGGGGAGTGGATGAAGGCAGAGGAGGCAGGGAACAAATGCTGAGGAGGTGGGGAGTGGACGAAGGCAGAGGAGGTAGAGATGGTCACGAATGCATAGGAGGCAGGGTTGGTCGGGGTGCATGAGAAAGAAGCCGAATGAGGTGGGTGCTTTGATACCAATTGGAAGCTAGAAGTCAAATATAACAGGTAATGCATTTACACAATATATATTATTTTTTATTGGATGCCTTATTCAATATACAAAAACGTGTATATATACACGTAAATGCGTAAAGTCATGTCTTTTTAGACAAAAGGGCGTGACTTTAAATTTAATTAGTTTTAAACATAATATATAATTAAAAGATATATTACAGGTGAGGTGTCAACCTTGTTGCTTGAGTGGGGTTAGGAGAGGGAACATGGTGCTCTATATAGCCATCAATGACCACCCTTCTAGTCGCCATATTTTTGTTTCACTGAAACCTTGCTCTAGGGATTTAGGTTCAAAGAGACACACCTCATGTTGAATGTTCTCATTTAAAGTGCCCATAAAGAGATCTAACAAATTATCCTCTTTACCCTGAGACTGAGCTTTTGGAATTGTTGAATGTGCTTTGTAATTGGGCCTTTTTTCCAAAGATTTATGAGTTGAGTAAATAATGCATTGTTCTTAATATCCCCATAATGTGATATCAATTCATCCATAAAAATGGACCAGGAGATAAGTGTTACAAATCAAAATTCGTCACTTCGACAATGTCGTAAGTGTCGCACTTTCATTTTTGCAAGTTTCGTAAGTGTCACAAGTATCACACTTTTATTGTCGTAAGTGTCGTAAGTGTCACATTCACTTTTCCTAAGTGTTTCACCTCAAACGACACCATAAAAACACTTGCTACAACCCCTAAAACATGTTAGAAGAAGAATCCCCATCAACTGACAGTCAGAACAAGTATTTTACCCAGGGAATTACTCATCTTGGTGACATTTTGGAAGATCAATGCTCCCTTGCTCATACATAGAGAGCACCATTGCTCCTTTTCCATATTAAAGGGGTGCTACAATGCTTTAATGTCCACTTTAAGGGAGCGCTGAGTTGGTTGAGGTAACCTTGGAGGAAATCCCACTTTCCTCTAAAGACAACTATTGATGGATTGGGTTAGTTTGGCTCGAATCTAACTCCAGGGCTACATCTAAGGAATATATCACAACTAATGAATCCATATCCTCAACCATTTCCAAATATACTCAAGGTGGTTGAGCCTCTCAAAGCCTACAAATGGAGGCATTTCCATGGTGAAAAGGAGGAGAAAATAACAAAGCATTGTTATTTTGATTGTGGATCTTTTGAGCAAGGGTTGGGCGAGGAGGATTTGGAGAGGCTGCCGCGACATCATATGAATATTGTAAGTTGTCCTTTCTAAGTTATCATTAATATACTTGGAATATTTCCTTCATGTATGTGTTTACATGTGCTTGTCGATGGTTGTCTTAATCTGCATAGATAAATTGATTTTGTCTAATCCGTTAGAGTAGGAAATAGTCATTTGTTTCTTGTTGTCCATTATAGGTACTGATTGGAGCTCGCAACAGCTTGGAAAAACACCATAAATGAGGTACATCATACTTCCCCTCCTTCTCTCTTTTTTTATGGACAAAATGAATCTATAAGAATGGTAGTGTCCAAATGTAATTTTCTTTCTTGGTAGAGGGGTCTGTAATCCAAGGGAATGTCCACCTATCCACAGGGGAATATTTCCGTAACAAAAATTGGCGACTTCACTGGGGATTGAACTTTCAGTTGTTCTTCCCTTGGTTCATCCGAGACTTTTTCCTATCCTTAGATCCTACTTGATGATTTGGTATGAATATTTCATCTTCCTTGTCTTTGCTAGTTGTCTTACATAGCCTTTTACTAAAATTTCTTGAGTTATTGAACTTTTTGAGTCTTTCTCTAAATTTGTTCAAAACTAGCACTCCCTTGCAGTTCAAAACATAGCTTTGTTTCTTTATCAACACTCCCCCAAATCCTTCTAGGGAGTGTTGTAGTGCTCTGGTGTCTTGGTAACTAGAGCGTTGATCTCCTCTTTCTAGGGATTTTTTCAAGTTTCTTGCTTGTTGGGTCTAGTATTCAGATCTTGTTCTTTAACTCATAGCTTCTTCTATCTGATCTTGGCTCCTGTTTGATTATAAAATTGTTGTCCTTCATTCTTTTTAGTCTTTATTGAGTTTGTGTTTTCTTTCTTGATTGCAAAATCAACCCTTTCTCTCTCAGATTTGGTTTCTTTTTTCCACTCTTCTCGATTATTTGATTGATTAGAGGAACTCACAGGAAATATTAGTGATCACAGGTCTATTGATTTCTTTGTCTTTGATCCCTTACTCAATTCTTGAAGACTATAAAGTATGACTTTTTGATTTTTTAGTGTTTTTGAATCTTTGATTGAGCAGTTTGATATTTGATTTTCTTTTGGTCTCTTGTGTATTGTTGAGAGTATCTTTGCTTGTATGCTCTTTTGCTTCATACTCTTTTCGATCATTATAGTGGATTTTTTCAATATTAGTGAAAGAAAGAAGCATTAGATGAACATCATTGTTTGTATCTAAAATCAAACAAAGACAGATTTATTTGTATTGGTTTTGGATATTGAAAAGTTTTTCTTTTTGATAATTTGGAAAATGTGTGAATTCTTGTTTGGGAAAAATAACATAAAGTTTTTTGCCTTTCTTTTGAGTGTTTGTTAGTGCAGGAAAAATAAACTCTTCTCCCTCCCATAATTAGAAGTTCATTGATAATAAAATTTGCATATCATTATTTTTACCTTCGTGTGGAGTCGAGTCTCAAAACATCATCGATTTCACTATAATTCACCCTTGTGTAACAAATAACCACAAAAATAAGTGCTAATTAAAATTGAACTTGAAACTTTTCTTTTAGATATTTACACCAACAATAGACTAGGAATAGAGCTTTGGAATAAGCTGTGAGCATAACTCTCCAAAGAATTCAAGACAAACACATAATCTTGTGATAGGGAGAGAAAATTGAACCTTCATATAAGCATAGTTGGGATCCCCCTCTCACACAGGGGTTAAACACGAGGTTGCGTGCGTGAGAGAAATGAAGATTATCCCTCCGAGGCTTAAACAATTGTAGCAGAACGATCATATATCGGGGGTTCTTCTTGAGAATCAACTGTTTTCACTTGGTCTTGGAGCTTCATGAATTCTGAATCTGTTCGGGGTCCTCAAGAGTTTATTGGTCCATTTGTCCTCAATTCTCTTGAAGAATTTTGGACTTGATATCCCGCCCATAAGTTTGGACCCGCCTGTCGACTATACCTGCCTAGAGGTTGAATGTGATTCAATAACCTTAGTTTCCATAATATTTAGGGTCCTTACACGAGGTGATGATGAAGGGAATTATTTGTTGTACTTGGATCAAACGTTATTCAAACTCACTCGGGCTCCTTGGAGGGTAACTCGCGAGTAAAACCACGAGGGAACTTGCACTAAGGCGTAAATTTTTTAAGTAGGTCACCAACGTAACTAATCCACCAGCTCAATCCTAGTCCCTTCTCACTTTGTTCATGCGATGTTGGATTTCATCACAAACTAGTACTTTCATTGGGAGAAGTTATTGTTTTGCTCGTTGGTTTTCTAGATTTTTTTAGCGAATGTTGTTTGTTCACTCTAATTGTCCTTAAAATTAGTACTGTGGATGATAAAGGTATTCATAGATCACGTAGGATGAAAGGGTTTCCTCCAGAAGGTTGCGAACCCATACCTCCTAACTCACCTGTAGACACTTACCATGAAGAGATTGATAACTATTCAAACATTGGGAGTGCTGCTACTCCTTTGATCGAAAATATTGAAGGAGATCTAGTAGTAGTTCAGGAAGGTCCTACCCCTCCTGCAAAACCGACTTTGAAAAACCCTCACGATCTACTCCTTCTCCAAGTATACTCCTCAGGAAACATCATAGTTGAATATTATCCTAGGATACTGTCAAGGCCATACAATCAAATTGACATGGAACCAGAACAACCAAATCTAAGTGAAGAATATACTACCCCTGTCTACTCTATTGAAATGGTAGATCCACATCAAAATCTTGTTCGTCCTATATGGATAACTCCATCGAGTTGTGATATTTATGAAACATTTAATTTGATCCGACCACTTTTTAACCCTCCACATACATCTGTCACCATCGGTGCAGATGCATGACCATCGATTCAATACACTGACCATCCCGTCAGACAAACAATCAATACTGCTACCACTTCATGACAAGTAACGAGTGAAACATGATTTTTATTACCTAGTCATTTGCAAAGTAACATGACAGTTACACCTACAATCCCTCTTCAAGAAACAACCTCATACACACCACAAAATCCTGTTGGGACACCATCACACAATAGAATGAAAAACCCGATCAGACCACAAAACCTAACTGTGGGACAAGTCCCTACTGGGGGGCAATCCTCCATTAGCGGAAAAATCCTTCTCAGGGGCCAACCCTGGGTCAGTGGAAAAATATTGAATAGGGGGAAACCATCATTCAATGGACAAATCTTGATTGGGGGAAAAATCTCATTCAATGGAGAAATCCCAACTGGGGGGAAACCCCCATTCATGAGACAAATCCCAGTTGTTACCCAACCTATGGAAGGGGGACAATTTCAAGCTTCTTTTGTTGGAAACCCACAATAATCTTGGGACCACCCCAGGGAGGACCTTTTAATCAACCATATCAAGGAGGATATTTATATCCCAACCCAGAGGGAGGATATATAAATCCAAATATTTATGGATTATATTCTGAACAAGCCTTCCTAGGTGTCCCGAATCCCACTTGGGGTCCTCAAGGGCAATCATCATTTCCTCTGTAGGGTCATATCAATTACCGTCCTCATAATAAATCTGGGTACCCTCCTCAGGGTCAACCTGGTTACCCTCCTTAGGGGAAACTTGGTTACCCGCCTCAAGGTCAAATTGGCTATCCTCCCCTGGGCTACACTGGTTATCCTCCCCATGGCCAAATTGGTTTTCCTACACCTTTTACGCAAATTCCTCAACAAATGAATCTCACTTTTGCTTGTCAAAATTCACAACAACAACATATGGGAGGACCTTATGGATACAACTATCCACCACAACCAGTTTACGGTCCTACATGTGTTCCTATTCTGCACCAGTATCATCCTCAAGGTAATCGACAATTACCTTTCTTATCTACTTTAGATCTACCAGATTTTTCAAGATTATTAAACGATGCCATATTACACTCGCCTTTTTGGCCAGTAATTCCAACCAAATTACCATCCGATATTCCAAAATTTGATGGTAAACCTGGAGAAGACCCAAATAACCACGTCATGAAGTTTCATTTGTGGTGTTCATCAAACTCACTAATGGATGACTCTATTCATTTATGTCTTTTCTAACGTACTCCTACGGGTTCAAAAACAAAATGGTAAAAATACGAAACTGAAACCCATTTCCAATTGCCCATTAGATACAAAACCAAAACAAAACTCTTGACCTCCCTTCATCAGACTAACTCCATCCATATTTTTGATCATATTCATGAATGGGGACGATGATGATGGTTGATCAAAGACACCATTACTGACTAGTTGTTGGCTGAATGGTTCACAAAATATATATTACCTCCTATTGCTCATGATGTAACGATGGGTGGTGTAGTTATCAAAGAAGAAGCCATTGCTCGTGCCCAGTATTTGGATCAGGTTTATATCCAGTCCGATACTTTGTATGAATTGATCCCAAATGCTCCCCACACATCAACCCATCCATCGAAACCATCATCCACTGCTCATTCAGATGGTGTTATCGGTTCCGTCAAAACATAACATGTCTCACAATCGACTAACACAACCAATCATTTCATAACTGCCTCAACTACAATGCAGAGTCCTCTCTCATCAAATTCCACCCCTACTAAAGTATCCGAAGTGAATGCAGTTCAATCCACTTCACCACAACAATTAGGGGGGAAAAAGAAAAATAAGAATAAACCCAAGAAAAATAATAACCAAACTAAAAACACAAAAATAGAAGCACAACCGCCCGTTGCTGAAAATAAACCACAACGCAAACCAGAATTTCCCTCTCCCATATGTGCCTAATATTATTACACATGAGATTGTCCCTACTAGGAAGAAGTAGCTAAATTATTTAAAGGAAATTCTCAACTCGCTGCATTGACACATCCTTTTCCAAAACAACAATCACTGGTTCTACAATATCCTGCACCTCCATAAGGATGCAACCCTGGTCATCCTCCTAACGAGGATGCTTCATCGAGTGCACACATTTATATGTTTAATGGTGTATATTTGACCACTCGAACTACGACATATGACACACCCCTAGGTAAAACTGGTAAGGAAAGTGTAACAAATGGAACTGTGACTGATCCACCTTCCACTTTAGTTACCCCTATGTATGGACCTCTCCATATCGAGAAACCTAATTTTGACTCTATCTTACATCCGACCAAGAGTACTATCAGAAATTCAACCTTTAATCCTAACTCTTGTGCTACCCAAAACTACAACATTGTTGAAGATTTGTCCCAAGAACTTTGTGCAATGTCATCTCTCAAAGTTCTACAACACTACCCTAGAAAATGTAGGACTCTCTTGGCAACCATTGGAGCTATAGATCCCAAGTCATAAAATAATATCATGTTTAATTTGGATAATTTTAAATTACGACTCTCTCACCAATTTGCATTCCAAATTGATGTTGGTGTTCATAATAAAAATATTCATCGCAATATATTGGATGGGGGAGCATCAACATGTGTCATGTCCTTATCCTGTTGGAAAGGCCTTAAATCACTTTGTCTTAATCAATCTCCAACCATGTTAAAAGCATTTGATGGAAGAGGTTTCTGACCTCATGGATTGTTACAATCATTAGCTGTTCAACTAGGGGGGGAAACTGTTTCCACTGATGTAGAAGTAGTCGACGCTCCTCTAGATCATAAATTATTGCTTGGAAGAAGTTGGTTTTATGCCATGACTGTTGTCGCTTCATCAGTTTTTTGATGTGTCCAATTTCCTCATCAAGGAAAAATAGTGACCATCGACCAGTTAGATTATTGCACCCCTATGCTTGCACTCAAATAGACTGCAATATTCCATTTGTGGGGGATTCAAATATTACTTATGAAAGTGTAGGGGTAGGTTTACTGAAATATTCTTCACTCATGGGAACTTTCCCCACACCTCTTCCTCCAACTGCGCCACATATCACAACGGTTAATATGATTTTGACTATGGTACATCAGTCCCTCGAATCATCTAATCCAAGGATTGTAACTAGTCCCTTAGAATTTGATGCACTAGGTGACACTATGCCACTTAGTCCTACAGAGGCCAAGTATGATGCCATTCAATCTGCCTCTCCTTCACCTGACGACCAACATCTGCTGGTGTCTAATTCCTATTTTCTACCATCTTGGTTAGATTCCCTATCCTCCACTTTCGATTACATCCTACATATTTTTCCATCCAATGAATCCATTATGGAAATGCTTAATATTGAGGAGTCACCATGGGATAACAACCACCATCGTTCATCCTTTCTTCCCAATTTGTATGAGAATGAGAAAGATATTTTATCTATATTTCCCACCGATATTGTGGATGCTCCCCAATCTTTGATACTCACTCGGGATATAATATCCGAGGGAAATTTGGGAAACATATCTCAAACAATCAGTGTTGACATATCCACAAAATAAGGTGTTGTAGAAAACATACAACTAGGTGCAAATTGTTCAACTGAAGATATTGAAACTTACACCACCTTGTTCAAAGTATTCTATGACATATTCACCTGGAGCTATGAAGAAATGCAAGGGATCGACCCTTTGATCATCGTGCATGAAATCAAAACTTACCCCTGAGTTAAACCTGTAAGACAAAAACTTCGCTCGGTTCATCCCAAGAAAACTGCAACAATCAAGGAAGAAGTAGAAAAGTTATTGAAATCTGGTTTTATTTATCCCATACCTCTGAATGAATGGGTTTCCAACATCATTTCAGTTGCCAAGAAACAAGGGATAATTCATGTTTGTGTCGATTATAGGGATCTAAATAAGTCTTGTCCAAAGGACAATTACGTTACGCCCTTTATCGACCAAATTATTGATAATCACGCTGAAAGTGTCTTTTCTATTTTATGGATGGATTCTCTCACTATAACCAGATCGATATTTTACTCATTGATAAAAAAAAAACAACTTTCATTTGCCCATGGGGGACTTTCGCCTATCAAAAATTACCTTTTGGCCTTAAAAATGTTGGGGCCACGTTTCAACAGTCTATGTCGTATGCTTTCCATGACATAAAACATATTGTTGAACCTTATCTCGATGACTTTCCAACTCATTCAGCTTGTCGAAAAGATCATATTGGTCATCTGAGAGAAATATTTCTTAGATGTAGGCATTACAACATACATTTGAACCCCCATAAATACATTTTTGCTGTTGAATTAGGGAGACTCCTCGGATTCGTAGTGTCCAAAGATGGGATTAGGGTGGATCCCGTAAAAGTCAAAGCTATTCTCACTTTAACTCTTCCCAACAATATTACTCAACTTCAAAGTTTGCAAGGGAAGGAAAAATTTCTCCATCGTTTAATATGAAATTATGCCAAAATTACTAAAGGATTCATGAGATTATTCCAGAAGGATGCCCCTTTTATTTAGGATGCAACTACTCAAGGCTCATTTGATGATATCAAACATGCTTTAACGAATACACCGTTGTTACATCCCCCCAACTATGTGAGAGATTACATCCTTTATTTGGATACTTCTGCTTCCATTATTTCCATGTTGTTAGTACAAGAGGATGATGACGATGCCGAACATGTGATTTACTATTTAAGTAAGAGCCTTTCAGGTCCTGAACTCTGTTATTCACACGTTGAAAAGTTGTCTTTGGCGGTAGTCATTACTGTCCAAAGGTTTCACCACTACATTTTGTTGTGCACTACCACAATCATTGCTGACTCGAACCCCATGTACCACATCTTGACACTTCAAGTACTTGAGGGAAAATATTCCAAATGGATCATCATTCTCCAAGAATTTAATCTTGAGTTTGACAAATCCAAAGAAAAGAAATCGTTGGTTTTTGCTGAATTGATTTGAGACCTTCCCCATACTAATGAGGATACCGAGCCCAGTGATTCCCTTCCAGATGAGTCATTGTTCCTCATTAGTACATCTGATCCGTGGTATGAAGACATTCTTCTATATCTCCAGACCCAACACTTCCATCAAGGAATTTCACGTGATGAACGATGTCACATTAGACACCATTCAAAGTACCATCTTATCGTTGGTGACACCTTGTATCGCTGAGGTATTGACACTATTCTGCAACATTTCTTAACCCATGAAGAGGATGACCAAGTTTTAAATGACTTTCACCTTGGATCTTATGGTGGTCATATTTCTAGGATGGCTACATGCCAAAAAATATTACGTGTCAGTTATTTTTGGGCTTGCATATGCAAAGACTGCATTGAGGCCGTTAAAAAATTCCCACCCTATCAAATCTTTCAGAAGAAAGCACATACCCACCCAAATACACTCCATCCCATTGTTTCCATTGGCCCCTTTTCAAAATGGGGTATTGATTTCATGCAATGTAAGCCTACCTCAGCCAAGGGGCATAGTTATATTATCGTCGCAGTCGATTATTTCAGTAAATGGGCTGAGGCTATGCCTGCATTTCTTAACAATGGCCAAACTGCAACACTTTTCTTGTTCAATCACATCATCGCTTGCTTCAGAGTCCCACAAGCTATTGTAACCGCTCATGGATCCCATTTCAAAAACCAAATGATGGGGGAATTGTGCAGCTGTTGGTGCCAGAAGTCACTCCTAGATTGCTTGCAGGAGCAGAGCCTGACACCCATCAGTTTAATGTCACGATTTGTTTGAAAGGGGTGATCAAATGGAAGCAAACTCGGAATGGTCGTCTCAACTCAGAAACTAGGCCAGGTACGCATGAACAGGTGAGTGAGGTCTTAGATAAACTTCAAACAGTGAGTTGTAATAAAAGGTGAGTAGGGGGAAGACTTGCAGGAGAAGAGTGCGAAGGTCTATCACAAACATCAGGTTTGTAACAGACTGGTGAAGAATGCATTCGAACGCAAAAAGCCTTTTAGATTCAAAATACAGAAAACCAGAGAATACAATAATGTCACAACAAATCCTTTATCATAACATAACTGCAACAATCCATGCGAATCCTTCGATCATGAACTCTCTGATATGAGATGAAAACAAAGATGGAAATGAAAGAACTGTTTGTCATAAATCAAGAAGTCTCAAACACAGATACATAACTAGGAAACTAGAAAGTTCGCTGAAACTTTACAGTCGGGAGCTTAGCTCTACCATCGATAGATACAAAAATGGCGAAAATGCCTTCATATACACAAAACATCAACAACAGCGGAACAGAGACATTGCATTGAAAGCTTTGCGTCTGCATGGTTTCTGACAGTAAACCTCTGAAAGATCGTGCAACTTATGTCAGACGCAATCTGGCTCTTTGACAATTTCAACGGCGAATCGACGTGCATTTAATTCATTGCCGTGCCTTTCCATTAAGGCAGAGGAGATGTCTAACCACCACCAACCACTTCAATAACTGCTTCATTGGGATTGAGGATGGTTCAGACAACTCATCACCTTCTGGACGTGGAGGGCCTCCTACGCTGCCACTTGGAATAACTGACTGGCTCAAAAGATATGCGTGGAGGCCAGCGCCGACAGTGGAGCACGGGAATGGAGTGATGGGGCCAAAACAACGGGGAGTGGAGTAAGAAATGATGAGAGAACGAGAGAGGTTATAGCGGAGCGGATGTACTGGACACATTTTAGTGGGAGACTGACGTGGATGGAAGGAGATGCGTGGCAGATGGTGTGTGGATGATGAGGAGGAAGGAAGACCACGCAGACCATAGAGGGGAGGTAGATGGAGGACACATGGCAGCAGGAGAAATGCGGTTGGAAGGTGACATGACGGGAGAAGGGCCCACGCACGCTTAAACACAGAGCAGCTGAGAATGATGTGGATCGCGCGAACGCCGTTGATCCGGGCGCTAATATTTCAGCCATCGAAAAGCTGCATCCTCGATTCCGGACACCCCCCTCCGCTTAAAGGTAGAAAGGCAGGGGGGTCCGGAATGGTCTTTATCGCCGTTGATCCGGGCACGCTGATCTAAGCCGTCGAAGAGGTTCGCCCCGGATTCTGGACCCCCCCCCCTCCGCTTAAAGATAGAAAGGCGGGGGGGGGGTCCGGAATCGCACCTGCACCGTTGATCCGGGTGCCGTGATCCTTGCCGTCCAAACTTGATCTTCGTTTAATCATGGGCGCATTAGCACCCCGAACTTAGGACAAATGGGTTTTTAACCCATTTCTTTGCATTCTAACCCCCTTACAGGAAATATCGCTAACATCTGGCTCCATGGGGGATAGAGTCATCCCTGTGATTCTCTAAGAACTCTTTTGCAGATTCAGTGCCTTTGTTGTTGGGCTATGGAGTCATTTATTAGTCCGAAAAACAAAAACAGAAAAAATATGTACAAAACGAAACAAAAAGAGCCAACTGTGGCTCACAGAAAATATTTTTTCAAGAAATGCCCATTCACTGGGCCATTAAAAACTTCTTCGCCTTCCAGATCCTGCAACCTGTAAGTGTTGTTTGAACATGCTTCAAGGATCTTGAAAGGCCCCAGCCAGAGGGCGTCAAATTTACTGTGTTTTCCCTTGTCTTGCCTAGGTGCGTCCCATTTGAGGACCAGGTCACCTTGCTTGAATTCTTTCTTTTTGCTCTTTCTGTCAAAAGCCTACTTGATCTTCTGCTGATGATTGTAGGCTCTGTCTATGACCTGTTCTCTGATCTGCTGCACTTCCACCATCTGATGAATCCTTCTGATTACATGATTAGGTTCTCCTTCAAGGACCTGGAGGAAATTTTCCACAGGTAAGGCAAGCTGAGTGGGGAAAACGACCTCTATTCCGTAAACAAGTTGGAAAGGTGAGAGACCCAGGGACTTCTTGGTTGTCACCTGATCGACCCAGAGAGCAAACTTGAGCTTTGAGGCCCAGGCCTTCTGATTTTCCTCCAGTAGCTTTTTGATAAGCTTGATTAGGCTTTTATTGGAGGACTCTGCCAGTCCGTTTCCTTGAGGATAGTATGGAGTAGAGTGAACCAATGAAATCCCAAATTGTTCACAAAATTTGATCAGAGGCTCAKACCTGAAGGGGGAGGCATTGTCAGTGACAACTCTGCTTGGGCAACCAAACTTGGCTATGATGTCTTCCAAGAGGCTGATGATTACTTTGTGAGAAGTGCTCCTGGTGGGGACCRCTTCTATCCACTTGGTGAAATAATCAGTCGCAGTGAGGATCCATCTATGCTGGCCACTTGAGGGAGGATGAATCTCTCCGATGAAATCCAATCCCCACTGCTGAAAAGGTGCCGAAACTACCACAGGCTTTAATGGCAGGGATTTGAGTTGTTGCTTACCTGAGAACTTCTGACATTTGATGCAAGCCCTGACTTCCCTGCAGACATCAGTAAACAAAGTAGGCCAGTAATACCCAGCTCGGAGGATTTTGTGAGCTGTGGTATTCCAAAAATGATGACCTCCGCAGAGGCTGCTATGGAAATCAAAAATCACCTTCTGGGCTTGCAGTGGGTCCAAACACCTTAATAGTATCCTCAGAGGATCTCTCCAGTACAAGGCTTGGTCAATGAGACAATATTTGACCGCTTTAAGCTTCAAAGCTCTGTCCCTACTCTTTCCCAATCCATCAGGGGGCTTTAATTCTTGCAGAAAGTACAAGATATCCCTGTACCAGGGACATGCTGCTAGTGGTATGATGGTCTGAGAATTACTGCCAGATGACCCAGCTTGCTCATTGATGAAGTTAATCCCCAAGGTCCTGCAATTGGATTCAACCAGCAGCTTGGCCAAACCCTGCCCCTTTATCAACTTGGTGGGCTTAATCTCTAGGTCAAACTCCAGGATCTTGGCGATCCATTTTCCCCTTCTTCCGTCTATGTCAGGCTGTATAAGAATGTCCTTCACAGAGGTTGAAGGTACATATGCAGTGATCTTTGAGTGAAAAACATAGATTCTAAAAGCTTTGAGAGCTTTCACCAATGCATAGGCCTGCTTCTCCATGATCTCGTATCGGAGCTCAACATCTCTCAACACCTTGCTGTAGAAAGCAATAGGTTTCTCTCGTCCTTGATTGTTTTTCTGCAACAAGACTGCAGCTACCGAGTCATCAGAAGCAAATGAGAAAATCAGGAAATCTTTAGCATAATCGGGATTTATTAGCATAGGTGCCTCAGTCAATGCTTTCTTTATCTGGGCAAAAGATTCCCTGGGTTCAACAGTCCATTTTATTTCATGGCCCTTCCTGAGCATGGCCGTGATGTGTTTTACCAGCTCAGCAAAGTTCGAGACGAATCTTCTCAGAAAGTTAACCTTCCCCAAAAATGCCTGAACTTCTTTCTTAGACCGGGGAAGTGACAGGGCCTGAATCGCTTCCACCCTGCTTGGGTCAATCCTTACTCCTTCTGCTGACACTATATGACCTAGCAGATTTCCCTCTTTCATAGCAAACAATGATTTCTTGGGGTTTAAAGATAGGCCATACCTCCGACACTTCAGGAAAACTCTTTTTAAGTGGCAGCAGTGTTCTTTATCAGTCTTGGAGAAGACTGTGACGTCATCCAGATATATCACCAAAAACTGATCCTTCTCCCCGATGAAGGCTATGTCCATGGCTCGCTGAAACGTTGCTCCTGCATTCATCAGTCCGAAAGGCATTTTGGCATACATGAATGTGCCCCAAGGAGTGGTGAAGGTTGTTTTTTCTCTGTCTTCAGGCATGACTGATATCTGATTGTATCCAGAGAAACCATCAATCATGGATATCCTGGATGCGCCAGTGACCCTCTGCAATATGTGTTCCATGTTAGGCAGGGGATAATTGTCCTTCCTCGAACTTCTGTTCAGGTTCCGAAAATCGACACAGAGTCTGATTTTCCCACTTTTCTTTCTCACCGGGACCAAATTGGCCACCCATTCAGAGTATCTCAAGGGGACAATAATCTGGGCATCCAACAGCTTCTTTACCTCTTTCTCCATGACAGGAAACAACATGGGATTTATTTGTCTCAGCTTCTGCTTGAATGGCTTAGCCTCCTCTTTTAGCGGGATCTTGTGCTCAATGACTGATGTGTCATACGTCTTGAGGTCTTTGTAGGTCCATGCAAACACATCAGTAAACTCCTTTAGCAGCTTAGTATATCTGGCTCTCTGCTCCTCAGTCAAACTCTAGGCTCCTCAAATGTGCCTATGTTACATTCAGCTGTGTCATCATCATCACCTAAAACCTTTCCCTTTACTGCCACATCGTTCCCGTCGAACAATCTTTCTAACGGGATCAGTCCTTTCGGAATGTGATTGCTCGGTAGCTGAATGATCCAGTGATCAACAATTTTATTCACAAATTCCCGAGGGTGATGGTCATCTTCCTCTTTAGGGTTCTCATCTATGTGCATTGTGGAAAAGTCATCAATGGACTGGAGGAACTTTTCAATCTCTTGATCGTCCTCAAACACCTTCCAGTATTTGACGTTGTCTGGTATAGAAGGTCTGTACTTTATTTCAACATCGAAATCGACGGTGGGCAGCGTGGGAACTTCGAACACACTAGCTGTGAAAGCTAAAAAGTCAGCTGAAGCATTTTCTTCCCTTGGAATGAAAGAGATGTTAAAAGCCAGGAAGAAATTATTAACTAGGTCCCAAACCTCGTTCCTGTAATTTCTGAGCCGAGGATTCTTAGCCTGATAAACGTCTTTTACCTGTTGAACAATCAACTCTGCATCTCCAAACACAACCATCTCTTTAATTCCCATTTCCTTGGCAGCTCTTAATCCCAGAACCAGAGCTTCATACTCTGCCACATTGTTGGTGACTTCAAATTTCAGCCTGTATGACAGAGAGATGGTCTCTTGACAAGGAGACAAAAATACTATCCCGACACCAGCACCCATACTGGAGGAAGATCCATCAAAGAACATATTCCAAACAGAGGTGGTTGGAGGGGGCGTCTGCTGATTAAGAATGAGTTGCTTTCTAACCTGTAAAGGAGGCTCAGGGGTGTGGGTAAGCTGTAGTAAACTGGAACCTAAATCAGTTTCCAAGGCATAGATGGGATGATTGGTAGGGTTGGCTTCATCACTGATTATGTAGGCCAGTTGGGCTTCTCTGTACAGTCTCCTATGTTCCCCTCCAAAGACTGGAATGGTGGCATATGTGAGGTCCATCTGCAAGGTTCCCCCCAGTCTCTTTATCCAGGATCTTGACAACAACATGCCAAACTTAGGGGGGACATCAACTACCACACTATCCATGACCATACTTTTCATGGGAAGCTGAAACAAGGAAACTACCAGGTCCTTGATGACTCCCAAACACTGAACCCTCCTGGAGTCGAAAGAATAGAGGTCATGATAGGCTCGGGTGACTTCCAGTCCTAATTCCTCCATGACAGTTTTGGGCATGAGGTTGTGGGAGGCCCCTCAGTCCATAAGGCAATTATGCAGCACTTTGTCATGTATGTTCAGGAATGTGTAGAAGGGAGGGGATGAATCATCTCTGTCTTCTACCATGGGACCTAGGACAACTGCAAGCCTTTCATCTTGGAGGTTTATGGAGTCTGTGAGAGGGTATGAGGCTTCAGACTTTAACGGCTCAGAGAAGCGTTTCTTGAATTCTCCATGTTTAATTAACTCAGTGAATGGCACAGGAATTATGATCTTTTGAATCTCATGTTCGAAATTGAAAGAAGACATAGGCTTTGGGATTTCTTTAATTTCAGGAACATGATTATGGACGATGGGAGAGAAAGGTTGAGCCCTCTTACCTCTGTGGGCATCTGCTACTTTATTAGCAGGTTTCTCTGTTCTATTGGATGGCTCAAGAACGTCGGGTGCTGCTGCCCTTTTGTCGGACCTCAGGCTGTACCTGCCTCTACCGCCACCAGCTTTGTCTCCCCTGCTCAATTCATTCAACTGACTATCCATGAGAGACTCTTCATAAGCAGTCTGGGTGAGATGAGGGAAAGGAGGAGCGTCTTCTAAGTAGTGGATCTTAGGCTCGGGCTCATCTGTTTCCCCTTCTTCTTTGTCAGCCACAAAATTGTTCTGGAAGGGAGCCTGAATTCTTTGGTCGTCTCTGTCTCTTCCTCTCTCTCTGTGCATAGTCGGGGGAGCAATATTGTTTGGCTTCCTGAAACCCCCTTTATTTTTGGTGATCTGAGGGCCCCTATACATTTGTTTCCTTTCCACCTTTAATCTTTCCACCTCTTCTTTGAGGAGGTTCATAACTCGGGTCAGCTCATCTACTTGGGGGTGGGGTAGTGATGGGCCCGAAGTTGAGGCTTCTGACTTTTCCTTCCTTCTGTCTGTGTCGACCTGGTTTCTCAGTCTGTCAGCCGCCAATATGTTGGATTCCACCTCTATAGCTGCATCTTGCATCTGAGCTAAAGAGGTGGCTCTTCTTTCTCTTAACACGAGACAGAAATCCGGGTCAAATGCGCCAGCATAGGAAATTTGAGCAGAGGCCTATGAGGGTTTAATCTCTGCAGGAATCTTGTTATACATCTTATTAAATATTTTGGAGAAGTCTGAGACAGACTCTCCTTCCATCTTCTTCAGAGACCCAAACTCCATCATGTAATACATATAATCTTTCATGTCTCCCCACTGCCTCAGGAAGACACTATCCAGAGCCTCAATTCCAGCGATAGATCTGGGGGCTAGTCCTCTAAACCATTTCCTGACCTCACCCTCCAGGCTCTGGACAAAGATTCTCATCCAGACATCTTCATTTTCAATGTTTAGGTTGTCTGCATAACTGTAAAAAGTAACCAAGTGCTCCTCAGCAGTTATGTCTCCCTCCCCACTGAACTTGGGCATGTACTTCAAGTAGTCTCCAGCAGGGAGAGGATTCATAGGATGTGGTAGGATTAAAGGGGCATATCTAGCAGCAACTATGGTGTCCATTCTATTCAGAGGGGGATTAGCACCAGCCATAGGGATATTAGGTAGAGGAGAACTCGGAGGAGAAGGAGTATGGACGGGAGATGTCAGAACATAGGTTCTTGGAGGAGACAACGAAGTAAACATAGAGAGAGCCAAGGGACCTGAGTGTGCAGATGCTTCTCTCTATGCAGTAGTAGCAATAAAAGGGGGGGTGGTGAAACCTTCAGAAGTTCGAGGTCTGTGATGAGGCACGACCTCTAGTGAGGGGGGAGTGACAAGGATATCTCTTTCTGATACCAGACCAGGAGGAGAAAACTCAGCAGGAACACTCCCGAAATTTAGAAAACGGGAAACCTCGGAGGAAGGACGACTAGGAAGTTGCGAATAAGAAAATGGATTTCTCACAGAAGGGGAAGGCGTATTACCTGTTTCGGCGATGGAAACTTCTTTCGCAGAGATTTTTCCCTTTCTGCGCACTGCTTCCGCGTCGGCTTCTAGCGTAGCTAAAGGCAAGTGTGGATTAGACCTCGTGTGTCTGCCTCTCGAAGACACAGTTGATAGAGGAGGTTCTCCCCAGTGGAGTCGTCACAATGGAGTCACCAGGTGCACAGTAGCAATCTTCAAGTTCTGATATCTGATGCACCTTCAGAATCAGTTGATCTTTGTCGTTCAATCCTGGGGAAAATATTCAACTTCGTCCCCAGCAACGGTGCCAGAAATGTTGGTGCCAAAAGTCACTCCTGGATTGCTTGCAGGAGCAGAGCCTGACACCCATCAGTTTAATGTCACGATTTGTTTGAAAGGGGTGATCAAATGGAAGCAAACTCGGAATGGTCGTCTCAACTCAGAAACTAGGCCAGGTACGCATGAACAGGTGAGTGAGGTCTTAGATAAACTTCAAACAGTGAGTTGTAATAAAAGGTGAGTAGGGGGAAGACTTGGAGGAGAAGAGTGTGAAGGTCTATCACAAACATCAGGTTCGTAACAGACTGGTGAAGAATGCATTCGAACGCAAAAAGCCTTTTACATTCAAAACACAGAAAACCATAGAATACAATAATGTCACAACAAATCCTTTATCATAACATAACTACAACAATCCATGCGAATCCTTCGATCATGAACTCTCTGATATGAGATGAAAACAAAAATGGAAACGGAAGAACTGTTTGTCATAAATCAAGAAGTCTCAAACATAGATACATAACCAGGAAACTAGAAAGTTCGCTGAAACTTTACAGTCGGGAGCTTAGCTCTACCATCGATAGATACAAAAATGGAGAAAATGCCTTCATATACACAAAACATCAACAACAGTGGAAGCGAGACATTGCATTGAAAGATTTGCGTCTGCATGGTTTCTAATAGTAAACCTCTGAAAGATCGTGCAACTTATGTCAGACGCAATCTGGCTCTTTGACAGTTTCAACGGCGAATCGACGTGCCTTTAATTCATTTTCGTGCCTTCCCATTAAGGCGGAGGAGATGTCTAACCACCACCAACCGCTTCAATAACTGCTTCATCGGGATTGAGGATGGTTCGGACAACTCGACACCTTCTGGACGTGGAGGGCCTCCCACACTGCCACCTAGAATAACTGACTGGCTCAAAAGATATGCGTGGAGGCCAGCGCCGACAGTGGGGCACGGGAATGGAGTGATGGGGCCAAAACAACGGGGAGTGGAGTAAGAAATGATGAGAGAACGAGAGAGGTTACAACGGAGTGGATGTACTGGACACATTTTAGTGGGAGGCTGACGTGGATGGAAGGAGACGCGTGGTAGATGGTGTGTGGATGATGAGGAGGAAGGAAGACCATGCGGACCATAGAGGGGAGGTAGATGGAGGACACATGGCAGCAGGAGAAAGGCGGTTGGAAGGTGACATGACGGGAGAAGGGCCCACGCACGCTTAAACACAGAGCAACTGAGGGTGATGTGGATTGCGCGAGCGCTGTTGATCCGAGCACTAAGATTTCAGCCGTCGAAAAGCTGCATCCTCGATTCCGGACCCCCCCCCTCCACTTAAAGGTAGAAAGGCAGGGGGGGGTCCGGAATGGTCTTTATCGTCGTTGATCCGGGCGTGCTGATTTGAGCCGTCGAAGAGGTGCGCCCCGAATTCCGGACCCCCCCCCCCCTCCGCTTAAAGATAGAAAGGCGGGGGGGGTCCGGAATCTCACCTGCGCCGTTGATCCGGGCGCCACGATCCTTGCCGTCCAAACTTGATCTTCGTTTAATCATGGGCGCATTAGCACCCCGAACTTAGGACAAGTGGGTTTTTAACCCATTTCTTTGCATTCTAACCCCCTTACAGGAAATATCGCTAACAACACCAAGTTGGGTTTTCGTCATGAAAATTCATCCGCTTACTATCCTCAGGCCAATGGACAAGTTGAAGCCATCAAAAAAGTATTGAAGACCATGCTTCAATGCATGGTTGGGGTGAAAAAAAACTCTTGTCATTTGCAACTGTTCTCAACACTCTAGGCTTATCGAACTTTAGTTAAAACCTCCACTAGATTCACACCCTTCCATTTGGTATATGGGTTGGAAGCGATTTTGTCGATTGAATGCAAGATTTCATCCTTGAAAATCACCGTAGAACTCCTACCCCACACTTATGCTGAAGAAGAACGATTTTTGTATCTAACCAAGTTGGATTAAACTTGTCATTATACTTCTGTCATTAACGAGAAATATCAAAAACACATCAAGGCTCAATACGATAAGTCTGTTCAACTTCGCACTTTCGCAGAAGGAGATCTGGTCCTGGTCTATAACCAAGATCATGAAAAAATTGGTGTAGGCAAGTGAGAATCTATGTGTCATGAACCATATATCATGAAACATTTGCTACAAAGAGGCGCCTATGAGTTAGTGGATTACAATGGATTATCTCTCGATGAGCCCCGAAATTGGCTTTACCTAAAGAAGTACTATGCATAAAATATCTCGCATGTGTGCTTTGTACATTATTGTACTATCTTTTGCTTTGTGGTTGAATGCACAGATGACAACATCCTTTCCTCTCTATTTCGGATTTGAAGATAACGCTAGTCAACATACCCATAGCATAGCTTCTGCAGCTTGGGTCATCTACCACTCTAGTGAGTTAGTGATTTCAGGAGGAATTTTCCTCGGATATGCAACCAGTAACGTTGCAGAACATCATTCCATAATTGCACATTTAATCAAATCTTCTTCTTTGGGTATATCTCAATTGATTATCAACTGATCCAAAATGGATCCAAGAAGGCCTAAAATTCAAAGTTCTCAGAATCCGACGAAACCAATGCCATTGCGTCTGGATCGTCACACTGATTCATGCCATATAATTGTTTTTGAAAATGGACGTTGTATGTGAAAGATATCACATTCTAACTAATTTCCCAAATAGGAAAAAAGTCAAACTGGTCAAAGTCAACAGGCTGTACCATTGACGTCAGCAGTATGACAGGTGACGTCAGTATGACCAGGAGGTGACATGTGTCACTCGAATTTGGTGTTTTCGAGCTGAGTTGGACCAGTACATATTTAACATGTGGCACTGTACATATGACACATGGCTGTTTGTACATGACGTGGCCCAATGCCAAGCTAACACATGGCATTACAGACGATAGGTGGCTGTATGAATGATGATGTAGCAGGGTGATTGGGCTGTATGGATGCTGACGTGATAGGGTGACAATTGACTAGACATGTGACTAGGTTGTACGATGGTGACATGGCAACTGAATGTACGTGTTGACTATGCGTTGACTATACATTGACTGTATGGTATGGATGAATCATAGGGAAACACATGGCCCAAATTTAGCCAATGTTGGTCGGGTCAAATTTTTTTTTACCCACAAGTTTCGAACCCCAACCTCTGGTTGCGCCAACAAACTAACCTTTCGGGCTAACTATATGGGCAAGTTTGTTGCAATAGTTGGAGCGCGCAGAGTGTAGGGCTGTGGCCACATGGGCCATAACCACATGACTAGGACCAAAGACAGGGGGCCATCACGCCAATTTCTAGCCCATGGGCACATGGACCTGCGCATATGACTAGGAGCCCGGGAATAGGGGGTTGCTCCCTGTATTATGCCAATTTTGGGTTTTTGACCATAAAATAAGATTGTTTTTGGTTATTTTCAGCTGGTTTTAATGGATTTTAGCCAATGTTGGGGGATCTGGAGCCCGATTTGAGGCTAGATCTTGGGAGGAAGATGGGAGGATGATACCAACTCCACATCTATATAAACCAGGGGTTCTTAGCAGCATTAAGGGAGGTTCATAATAGGATAAATGTAGAGGAATTTGAAAGCCAAATCCATTTTTATGCAGGGAAGCCATTGATGAGAGGAACTTTGTGGGCCAATTCTGGGAGATTTTCTCAACCATTTTCAGTTCTGCCGGTTGTGTTGGATTTTTGAGGTCAAGAAGAACACAACCAGACCAGTTTGTAATCCTTTTGACACTTTTCTAATGTAATTTTGAAGCACTGAAGATAAATCTTGTTGAACTTCGTTAACAACTTTGTTGTTCTTTGTGATTACATTTTGATATGCATTTCTTATTATGGATGTTGTAATATCTCATTAATTTCTTATTCTTTCATCAATTCCTAATTGGTAAATGAACCCATGCTTAAAACTTAACCAAGTCTTTAAAATATTAATTTCGGATCAAGTGGTATCAGAGCAAGTTGACAGTTTGTTTTTGAGTTTACAAAATTACTAGGGAAAAGATGAATTGTGGTGAAGACGAGCTTGTAAAAGGGGATCCTGAGATTGGATCAAGAAGGAGGACTTCTCAAAGTGAAGATATGGCATCAGAAGAAGGCATGTCTCAGAACAAGATAGAGTTTCAAAATACTTTATTCGCCATGTCTGAGATGGTAAAGGTCTTATATGAGGATTACTTGGAACAGAAGAGGCCTTTCCAAGGGGAATCTTCTAAACAAGGAAAAAGTGAAGAAGGAGAGGATCCTCATAAACCTCCTCCTTCACCTCCTTCTTCTCCATGAACTTCTTCTTCTTCAAGTACATGTTCCAAATCCACCCAAGAAAACATTCCCATAAACATAAACATGATATGCCTTTACTTAAGCTTGATGTGAAATTTGAATTACCCATGTATGATGGTGAAGTCAATGTTGAGAGGCTTGATAACTGGGTCAGATAGATGGAATTTTATTGCAGCGTGCAACAAATCAAGGATGAGGCAACTCAAATCAAGTTGGCATCGCTTCATCTTGCAGGCACAACACTCATCTGGTGGCAGAGTAAGTTGCAAAATGGCACGCAACAAGTGGGTAATGCATTTCCATCATGGCAAGATTTTGTTTTTGCACTTAGAAAACAATTTTATCCTTTGGGTTATAATGAGAAGGCTTTAATTGAATGGCGAGGTCTTAAAATAAGAAAGGGACAAACGATGAAAGGATACATATACGAATTTGGTAAGATGGCATTAATGTTGAATATTCCATTACATACCCAAGAAACTCTTATGAAGTATATAGGAGGTTTACCTGCACATATTCGTAAAACTGTATTCATGTTTAGACCTACTAATATTGATGAGGTTTTTGTTCAAGAAACATACATTGAAGCATGGAAAACATGAGTTGGTGTATCAGTGGAATCATCTTCAAGGAATGAGGACAAAAGGAAGGGGAATAGAAATAAAGAAAATTCAACGACAAGAAAGGAAGATAATCTCTCTTGCAAGCATTACAAGAAAGAAGGGCATGACGATGACCATTGCTGGCAATTGCATCCCGAGAAGAGATCGAAATGGTTCAAAGAAAGGAAGGGAAGGAAAACAGTTGCAACAAAAACATGACCAACGAACTTGGGATATGATTTAGGTGATGATACTAAGATCAAAGTAGTTGGTTTGACAGGTAAAATTGGTGATGGACATGATTCTAGAAGTAAGTTGTTTCACATAAGGGTGATAATGAAACATACCAAGATCTATACATTGATAGATAGTGGATCTCAATCTAACTTGATTTCAGAGGAAGTGGTTAAACAATTAGGATTAAACACTAAGATGCATCATAAACCTTAGTCACTTAAATGGATAAGCAACAATCATAAATTGCACATAACAAAGAAATGCACTTTAAAGTTTGCAATTTCATCAAAGTTTGTGGATGAGGTAACGTGTGATGTGGTGCCACTCAATGAATGTGGAATGGTCTTAGGTAGTCCTTATTTGTATGATCACAAATAAATATTCTATAGGGAACATAATCAATATCACTTAACTAAATAAGGCAATGAATATGTTTTACATGATCATCACTTAAAATAAAATCAATCTCTTCAAACAATGGAATAATTAAGGAAGGCAACTTATGCAAACAACACACCTATAATTGTGCCAAGTAAATCAATCGATCTTAAGCATGAACATGAGATGGTTGTAGAATGGAAGTTTAATAATACTTCAAGATAAGCTAATGTCATGCAAGTAATTCAAACATATTAGCTCATTTGCAGTCATATTTTTGATGTTATCGTTGCTAATGTTTTCAACATGGATGGTAGTGGCTTCAGTAAGATGTGAAAGAGTACAAGTGGTTAACAATATGCTGTCAGTTGTCATGGTTGTTTTGAAATTGATATTGATAAGATAGGTGCAAAGGAAAAAGTTTAAAGACAAAGAACAAGTGAGGTGGCCCAACCCACACTTGATGACTGGTTAATACCCTTTTGGAGGACCAAAAAGTCTTAGTGGGGAGACATGATTCAAAATGGATCTAGGAAGGCCTAAAACTCAAAGTTCTCGGAATCAAGCGAAACCATCGCCATTGTGTCCTGCTCTTTGTGATAATTCCGACCATAATTTTTTTTCGCAAATGGACTCCGTATGCAAAAGATATCAAGTTCTGACCGATTTCTCAAATAGACAAAAAGTCAAATTGGTCAAAGTCAACAGGTTGTACTGCTGACCTCATCCATATTATTTTCGGCACAAAATGAGAGCGGAGATCTAATAAATCAATGCACATAGATATCTCAGATATCCAATAATATAACAGAAATGTATCAGAGATGTAACCATAAACACAGAGATACAGTAATACACAATTTTCTATCAATGAGCGAAAATGTACAAAGACTATAAAAATACAGAGTGAAAAACTCTCTAGAATGGTGGCAACTTATCTCTAAGAAGAGATGTGATGGATACTCACATATGTGAGAAGATGGTTTTACAATGAGGCTCCAAAGGCCATTTTATCATAAATAAAATCCAAAACCCTAACCTTGGAAGATGAAAAACCAACAGTTTTATGGACCCCTTTTTGGGTAGTTTGGTGTGTCAACTTCTCGGGGGCATAACGTTGACATACGATCTCTGTTTGGGGCGCATGATAGCTCATTGGAAAGATATCATCGAGGAGATTCATTTTGGGGTATCAGTGAGAGTCTTCAGATATTATTGAGAATATATATCCCAAAAAACATTCATTTAGGCCCTAAAAATGACCCCAGAAGTTAAAAATTGCTAAAAATAGTAAGTTGCCAAAATTGTCAGAAAACTATTTTGAGAGAGTTGGAAAAGGTGGGTGGCCACTAATATCCATCTGGATCAATCCTCCCTTCTTAGGAAGAAATGGTATCCATTGCATTGAGTTACCTGGGGAGAGGGAAAAGAGTTTGTTGAATCTGCATCTTGATGATATGCTTGCCTTGTTGGAGAAGTTGCACTGCTTAGCTTTTTGAAGGTTTTCACGAACCTGTGGCTGGAAGGGTTGGACCTTTTTAACCAGTCTGGATACATGAGATGTCTATGTGTAGAAGGAATATTTTCTCTTTGCTACATTCTTGTCGACCTGCTTCTGTTGGATAGAAGGTGCTTGGGCCAAGGATGTAGTGGTTGCAGTCTCCTTCTGTTCACCTTTTGAATAGATTGTGAAGAAGTTAAATTTTGTAGTATGAGATACTACCTTGTAGCACTGTTTAGGTGGGACATTATTCAAAACCACCTCTGGTATCCTGTAGAGATGAACCCCTAGAGTAACAATGACACTACGGGGTCAAGACTCATAGATAACATAGTGCTTCCACATATATGGTTGGCCCAAGAGAACATAAAAGACATCCAATGGGGAAACATCACATAATACCTCATCCTTGAAGGGATGGATGCCATATGACAATCGACACTACTGGTTGACACAAAGATCTCGTCCCTGGAGAAGCCACCTGATGTTGTATGGATGTGGGTGTGGTGTTGTCAACAATCACAACTATTTGACGACCTCTACTAAGATGAGGTTCTTCTGGCTTCCACTATCAACAATAAAATGAAGTGGAGTCCGCTTCACCCACATCTGTGAATGAAAAAGGTGCCCCCCCCTCTTCAGGATCTGTTGGTTCTTCTGGTTGAATTTTTGCGGTTGTGATAATAGCAATGGGGTCTGCGTTGATTATAAGTCATCTATTAGTATTTTTCGAATCAGATTCTGAATTAGGCTTTGGCTCCTTGTATTTGATTTCGGCCACCAATGACTGTTTTGAGAAACATTCATTAGTGTTGTGCCAGGGGATTTTGTGGAAATCACACCATTTTCTGGTGTCCTTCTTCGTCTTCCCGTGACCCTTCTTTTCCTGTGGCTTGGACTGGTTTTCAAGAGACTGTTTTTTAAGGCCATCTTTATCATACTTTGGTTGTTGCAGCTTAGCAGACCCAAACTCCCATTTTTTTTGGTGCTTAAATTTCTGCTCAATTTTAACAACATATCAATAAGCAACACTGAGTGATGAGATGTCTAGAAAATCCATTTCAGTTTGGATGTATCTGTGTAGAGCCCCACAGTATTTTAGAACCAAATGTCGTTTGGAGTCTTTGATACCTGGCTTGGTGCGTAAGGTATGGAAGGTATTGGTGAACTTCGAAACTACTTGGCCCCTCTCTTTCCGTAGTGTGGTCCGTCTCATATACTGGTCCTCATAGTTTCCAATAGGGTAATACTGTTCCTTTATCGCGTCCACAAAAAAATTCCAAGTGGGATCGACCCCATATATTCAAGACTCTTTTGTGGAACTTTTCTACCAGTAAGTTTCCCACCAATGTTTGACATGGGGGAGAGATTTAAGGAGTGTGAAGGTGATCTTTTACCTGTCATAAAAATGGTGAACATAGAAATAACCTTCTAGCAGATTTAACCATTTGTCTATGGCATCTGCATCTATTTGAACTTCAAATACAGGAATATCAAAATTAACCTGTACCTTGAAAGGAGAGGTGCTTCCAAAGTGGATGTTTGATGAATATGCGCTTGTTTCCATTGACAAACATCGAAGGATGTGGGAAAAATTCTCCATCATTTCGTCCCTCTCTCGCGTGAGAGCTTGCTCAAGAAACAGATTGATAGAATCGTCTGCTCCGTCATTTTTCTTTTCCTTTTCCATGGAGGGTTTCTTGGGAGTGTGAGAGATATTGTCTTCAAGAGAGACAAGCTCAAGAACCAACTTTCTATACTCGGACCTCGTCGGGGACATGCACTGAAAAAAACGATCAAGAGCAACATGCTCTGATACCACTGATCCAAATTATTCTCAGCACGAAATGATAGTGGAGATATAATAAAGCAATGTACAAATATATCTTGGATATCCAATAATATAACAGAAATGTATCAGAGATGTAACCATAAACACAGAGATATAGTAATACACAATTTTCTATTAATGAGCGAAAATGTACAAAGACTGTAAAAATATAGAGTGAAAGACTCGCTAGAATAGTGGTAGCTTATCTCTGAGAAGAGATGTGATGAATACTCACATCTGTGAGAACATAATTTTACAATGAGGCTCCAAAGGCCCTTTTATCATAAATAAAATCCAAAAACCTAACCTCGGAAGATGAAAAACAAATAATTTTGTGGACCTCATTTTGGGTAGTTTGGTGTATCAACTTCCCGGGGGTGTAACTTTGGCATACGATCTCCGTTTGGGACACACGATAGCTCGTTGGAAAGGTATCGTCGAGGATATTCATTTTGGGGGCTCAATTAGACCCTTTGACCTTCATTGAGAAGTTAGATCCCGAAAAAAAATCATTTAGGCCCTAAAAATGGCCCCGAAAGTTAAAAACTACTAAAAATAATAAATTGCCAAAATTGCCAGAAAACAATTTTGAGCGAGTTGGAAAAGGTGGGTGTCCACTGATATCCACCTGGATCATGATGTCGGTAGTAAGACATGTGAATAAAACATGATGTTATCATGTTGACATGGAATCACCAGGAGGTGACACGTGTCACTCGAATTTGGTGTTTTTGGGTTGAGTTGGACCAATACAGATTTGACATGTGGAACTGTATGGATCAAACATGGTAGTCCGTACATGACGTGGCCCTATGACAAGATTTCACATGGCAGTACGGACGACAGGTGGCTGTATGGATGTTGACATAGCAGGGTGACTAGGCTATATAGATGCTGACGTGGCAGGGTGACTGGGTTGTACGGATGCTGACGTGGCAGTTGACTGAGCTGTACGGTGGTGACATGGCAGCTGATGTGGAAACTGACTGTACATGTTGACTGTGCACTGACTACATGCTGATTATATGGTATAGATGAATCATAGGGTGACACGTGGCCCAATCAAAGGGCACCATGTGGCACCCCAGATTTAGCCAATGTTGGCTGGGTCAAAATTTTTTGTTACCCACAAATTTCGAACCACTGACCTCCACTCACACCAACAGACTAAACTCTTTGGTTAACCGTATGGGTGAGTTTATTTCTTGTTATGCCATACACCATATATTATATTTAAAGTGGTTATGGCAGGATTTGTGGGGTAAATCCTGATTAGCGGGGGGCTAGCCTGCGACCAGGGGCCGTAGCACAGGGGCTAAGCAATAATTGGAGCACATGGAGTATAGGGTTGTGACCACATTGTCCATAGCCACATGACCAGGACCGAAGACAGGGGGCCAACGTGCCAATATCTATCCCATGGGAACATGGACATGTGCGTATGACCAGGAGCTAGGGAATAGGGGGCTGTGCCCTGTATTATGCCAATTTTGGGTTTTTGACCAGAGAATAAGATTTGTTTTGGTTATTTTCAGTTGATTTTAATGGATTTTAGCCAATATTGGGGGACCTAGAGCTCGATTTGAGGCCATATATAAACCAGGGTTTCTTAGAAGCATTGAGGGAGGTTCAGAACAAGAGAAATGATGAGGAATTTGAAATCCAAAGCCATTTTTATGCAGGGAAGCCATTGAGGAGAGGAACTTTGTGGGCCAATTCCAGGAGCTTTGATCAATTGTTTTCAGTTCCGTCAGTTGTGTTGGATTCTTGAGGTCGAGCAGAACATAGCCAAACCATTTTTTAATGATTTTGACACCTTTCTGATGTACTTTTGAAGCATTGAAGAGAAATAAGAAATCCTCACCCACTGAGACAAAGGCCTGGAGACGTAGGCAATCATGCCGAACTCCGTTAACAACTTTGCTGTTATGGTTTGTTGTTCTTTGTGCTTACATTATGATATTCATTTCTTATTATGGCTACTAAAATATCTCATTGATTTATTCTTCTTTCATCAATTCCTAATTGGTAAATGAACTCATGCTTAAAACTTAACCAAGTCTTTAAAAGATCAATTTCGGATCATCAACCTTGATTCTCAACTCATGGTCCATCAACTTAACCGTGAATACACTATTCATAATCCAGTTTCTCTATGTCTCCATCTAAGGGTTTGCTGTCTCGAGAGATCTTTTGACTTCTTAGAATATAGACATATATTGAGAGAACTTAATACAATTACAGACTCGTTAGCAAATTATATGTTGGATTGGTAAATTACACATAGATAAGCATTCAGAACATAAAGCATGTAAATTAAAACATCACATGATTTTAAAACATAAGTAGCCATGGTAAAACTCATATATATATGTCTGTATATAAAGTAGCAAAAGTGTGTCAAAATACATCATCCAAAAAAGTACATAGAAGGGAAAAAATGTGGGCCATTATTCCCATGACATCATCATAAAAGACTACTATGACAAGAGACTCCACTTGTCTTCCTGCACTACATTGTGCTCAACACAGCACACAACCACTCTGAACACTCATCGCAACAGATGACTGAGGCCTTCTAGCACTCCAACTGTGTGTCTCTGAAGGTGCAAAGGTACATCTTGTATCCTCATAGAGGGAACACCCATGGTCAATCCACGAAGGTTCCTCTCCACCTCACAGAGTCCTCCTACTCTAACACCCACTTCCGTTGTTGCCTGAACATCACCATGACATCCTAATGCTGGCTTCCCCGCCAGACGTGACATACCTCTATCTGCATGAAGAAAACAAATGATTTATATCCCTCATCCTACTCTAACACCCACTTCCGTTGTTGCCTGAACATCACCATGACATCCTAATGCTGGCTTCCCCGCCGGACGTGACATACCTCTATCTGCATGAAGAAAACAAATGATTTATATCTCTCATTGTACAATAATATAT
>ML777270.1:904817-928776 GCA_009831015.1 Picea engelmannii
TATATATATATATATATATATATATATATATATATATATATATATATATATATATATATATATATATATATATATATATATAACACTGTTGCAAGGTCATGATCTTTCATTTTTTACCTGATGCATCCCATTGTGCCCCTTTAGGGAGCACTAAGTCTGCACTGCCCCTAAAAGAAACCCTGACATAAAGGAAATCCTCTATCACCACGATCTTCTTCTCCACCATGCGAATAAGTCAATAGTAAAATGAAAGGCTTAGGGCTCATTCCCCAACCAAGGCTAGAGGCTCGTCCATCTCTCCGTCCGTGGCTCAAATGCAGGGAACACTATCAATGAAACATGTGGCTACATCTGTGGTACTCACTCCAAAAATAAAGAAATCAAGAAGTATCCATATCCAAATTGCTTCTACTTTCCCGTTCTACACTTAGATATTTACTCTTTCATATTTCTCAAGAACCCTACAAACTAGTTAAAGATCCTGATCTCCAAACACTGAACAACATATGTTATCTGAGATTTGGAAGCAAGATGGGCACTAGTGCTTCCCACAAGTTTAGTGATAGAAAAGAGGATGGATCGAAGAGGAAGATCCCTCACATATTTGATGACGATTCTTCCCCCTTCTAAGCTTGATCCCGACACACAATACTGAGAAACATATGCATCTGTTGGCAGTGAAGTAGACCAGTGTACAGATAAAATGATGGGTGCTCTCCTCTTCAAGAGCCCCGTCAGAAAATATACGTCTTCAATGTCGATCTCAAGCATATGAGATCCTATTCGAAACACTTGCTCATCACTGTCCTATAACCCAATCAGATACTCGAGTAAAAGAACCTCCTTCCTCATGTTTTGTAGGTTGAAGTATTTCAACAAACCGTAGTTTCAAAGAGTTTCCCTTGCTTGAGGGTATTGTAGCGTGACCATATCATCGAATTCATTGTCTCTTTCTTTCCATTCAATCATCTTAGCCAATGCAAACCTGCAAAATCACAAGAAAATCACATTAGCCAAGTTTCAAAAAGACAAATTGTTTTTTCACAGCTAAAAAACTATATTTTTTTTATTTTTTTGCACTTAGCACTCCCTGGAAGGAAAAATCGGAGCACTAACGCTCCTCTATAATGGTTACCAGGGCACTGAGATCTCGACCACCACCCCCCTCAAATACTTTAGGGAGTGTCAATACTGTTCAATGCTTTAGGGATTTCTAGAGAGCCAAAACTCATGAAATAAGAGACGAACATGAAAAAGAAAGCATGTAAAGTGATGAGAAGGATCAGACTACTAACCTGGTCATGTTGAAATTGAAAATGGTCGCCCGTAGCTCCTGCAATAGATGCCAAAAGAATCACTCCAAAAGATGGAGAACTCAAGAGGAAAGGGCAAATTGCAAAATGAAAGGTAAAAATGAATTGGTTTTTACCCTAATTGACTTTTTACCATTTCTAAATAAAGTCATTTAAACCCTTTTTTCACATTAGTAATGTTTATTTTTCGAGTTTTTCTCAATTATCGTCTATTTTAAAAGGAATTGATGACATTTTTTCCTAGAATGATTTGTTTACATAGATACATACAGAGCATAATATTTTGATGACCTTATAACTCTATCGATCAAACTTCATCGTACTTCAATCTCGTTAAAATATGAAGAGCCGTCTGTTGGGCGGTAGATTAACTCTTTTTTGGTCCCAACAGACTAACTACAAAAAATGAACACTCTAGTCAATCTCGGCTAGAATAGTTCTCCATCATATTATTTTATACTTTTTTGGACCTAGGAGACTTAAATTACGAAAAAGAACATCCGTAGATTTTTCTTTAAGTTATTTTCAAACTCCTTAAACATTAAAAACAACCAAGTTTTCCTTCTCTGGACTCACAAAAATACACATTGAAGGGCCCATCTGGGGATGAACCCTTACTTCTTCTAGTTCATTAAATAAAGGAAGATGAACTCATCGAAGGTGAGTTATATCGAGAATGTGTTACCCTCTTCGAGCTCGTTAAATGAAAAAAAAGGTACTCATCTATCTGGATGGGGGAAAAATTGAAGGAAGTGGGTCGAGTTTCTTGAGATATTTTAAGGAAAATATTATGGTCACTCTTGAAGGATGTGGGTCAAGTTTTCACCTCACCATACACTTGGATAGTCCATTTTCCTCCACACTGAAGAAATCCTATGAGTCTTTCTACTCCTTTGGCCCATCCAAAGAATGCCCCAACACTTTCCGCATTATGTTTTGGTCCACTCTGAGTCTATGCTACCAAGTATTATGTCGTGCCTCAATGTTCAAGGGAATTCCTCACCTCAAAATTCACCCATCTACAATACTACCAGTTCCCATACCCATGTTAGTCCATTTTTATATACTATATCTTATCACTTTCCTGTGACAAGTTTCATGTCGATTGATGGGGGATACATCAATGCCCTCCGTTGACGAGTCTTTTTCCTGTCGAATTTAACAAATTATCCTGGAAATAGAATTAGGAACACATCAATACCTTGAGATATGCATGCCTCAATGGCAGGCCTCCTCGCATTCGACAATGGGTATACATCAATGACCCTTGACCAATTGATTCCATGAGTGTTTGACTTCAACTCATTAATCACATTCGATGAATTGTACTTTAAAGTACCTTGAGATTCATAAACATCAATAGTGATTTCTCTCGCACTTGTTAATGATATACCTAAATGACCGGTAATCAAGTGGTTTCTATCATGTTCGACCTCAAATCATCTATTCACATGGACATAATCATACCATTATAGGATTGGGACGAAGACCTTGGGTTGAGTATTCATCTACATATACACGTTACCCAGGTTGCGATGGAGATTATTCGAATGATATATGTGTTTTAACATAGATCAAATTTGTATCGGTCTGTGGCTATGTTCTTATCATATCATAGCTCCACTATGTATTCTTTTGTGGATACAATCAAGTCAGGTCATAGAGGGATGGATCCACATTGTATATTTTATGGCTATATCCTTAATCAATATAGTCATGGATCCACAATGTATTTATTGGCGATCGTGATTTGAGTCATTTGTATTCCAAGCATATGTATCCCTGCCTCAGGGATGGAACACATATTTATTAAGGTTTAAGCTATTATTAGAGTTCTTTTCATTTCACTAGATAACAATAGCATAATATAGGATCACTGCGAAATACACAATCACAAGAGACACATCATTTATCCTAGGAAACCCTCATGGGGGAGAAAACCCAACAAAACTTCCTTATTATAGATAGCCAATACAATGCCAAGAGATAATTCAAACAAATACAGAAAGTACTCTCCCAAGAATGCGCCTCTCTCTCTCTCTCTCTCTCTCTTCTCCAACTGTAGCTCCGAAACTTGCTTCTCAATGAACAAGTGAGTGTGTGTACAAATGAGGTGCTAGCCTCTCTTATCCATACAATCTGGCAAGCACTGAACTGGGGTGTCTTTTCACTAGCAGGGTTGACTTCTCATTCTGGGTGGTTATAACCACTTTAATATATTTTGGGTGGTTATAACCACTTTAATATATTATGGGGCTGACTTTTCATTTAGCCCATTACAATTAGGGTTTGACCAATCCACAAAAGGGGATTTGGTCAATTACAATACCCGACATGATCAATCCGCAAAAGGGGATTGATCTAATGAATAATACATCAATAATAATTATAATACTCTTTGCAATTACATTATTTCAACACTCCCCCATAACAAGAAGGGTATTCTACAACATCATTAGGTGAGAGAGAGGGCGACATCATCAACAACATCTTGGAACATTGACTGACATATCTATAAATCATTGGAAGTTTTTCTCATCATCAATATCATCATTCACAACAGAGAGATGGAATGGAATCATCATCCTCATCAACATGAGGCTAAGGTAATATCATCATCATCTTCAACGTGAGGCTAAAGTAACATCATCATCTTCAGCATGAAATATGAAATGACATCATCATCATCATAATCATCTTCAGCAAGGAGCTGAAGTGGAATCACCATCATCATCTTCAACAAGAAGCTAAAGTGGCATCATCAACATCATCTTTAGCAAGAAGTTGAACTGGCATCATCATCATCAACTTTAGCAAGAAGATGAAGTGGCTTCATCATCATCATCTTCAGCAAGAAGCTGAAGTGGTATCATCATCATCAACTTCAACAGGAAGCTGAAGTGGCATCATCATCATAAACTGCATCAACATGGATTAGTATAACACTAATACATCATCATCATCAATAACAACACAAGGCTGATACGCCATCAAAATTAGCAATATCATAGCACAAAGGATGGAACATCATCAACAACAACAACAACATCACATCATGAAGGCTTGAGCATCATTGACATCAACACTAGGCTGAGAGTCTTTAACATGAGGCTGGCATCACAACACGAAGCTGGAAACACATCATCACAACATGAGGTTGGCACATCATCATAGCACAAGGCTGGCATGTCATCAACACGAGGCTGGCACATTGTCACAGCACGAGGCTGGCACACTACACAACAATTAAGCTGGGATCACAACACATCAGTTAAGCTGGAATCACAACACAACAATTAAGCTAGAATCACAACACAACAATTAAGCTGGCATCAACAATTAAGCTGGAATCTCAACATAGAAATTTAGTTGGCATAAAAAATTAAGCTGGAATCTCAACACAACAATTAAGATGGAAGCACAACACTCGACTAACATCTCAACACAACAATTAAGTTGGAATCACAACACTCGGCTGGCATCTCAACACAACAATTAAGATGGAAGCAACACTAGGCTGGAATCTCAACACAACAATTAAGCTGGAAGCACAACACTAGGCTAGCATCTCAACACAACAATTAAGCTGGAAGCACAACACTAGGCTGACATCTCGACACAACAATTAAGCTGGAAGCACAACACTAAGCTGGCATATCGACACAACAATTAAGCTGGAAGCACAACACTAGGCTGACATATCAATACAACACTACTCCCCCTATTGAGGGAGGTCCTTTCGGACTATACCGATCTTATCTCGAAAGTGATCAAACTTTACATGAGATAGAGGCCTGGTCAACACATCGACAACTTGTTCATCCGTGCTAACATATTGGAGCTTTATGGCTCCTCTCTGCACCATGTCACAGATGTAATGATATCAGATCTCTATGTGTTTTGACTTGTCATGGAACACAGGGTTCTCTGTTATCTTTATACAACTCTGGTTATTACATAGGATCGTGGTTGCTTCCATATCTAGGTCGAATAGACCAGTCAACAACTTACGAAGCCATATGGCTTCACAACTGGCATAACATGTAGCAATGTTTTCTGCTTCCACTGTACTGAGAGCAATACTTGATTTCTTCCTACTTTGCCATGAGATCATGGCTGATCCCAAACTGAAACAACATCCTGAAGTGCTCTTCATGTCAGAGACACTTCCAACCCAATCTGAATCAGTGTACCCACTCAGTGTGAAGTCATGATCTCCATCATTAACTGAGACAACAATCTAACGTACCCTTAAGGTACCTCATCACATGTTTTTCAACAACTAGGTGAACATGTCTGGGTTCTACCAGAAACTGACTCAAAGTGTTCACGACAAAATAGATACCTGGTCTAGTGTCCGCCAGACACATCAGCGATCCAATGATCTGTCTATACAACATGGCATCAATCAATTTTGATGAATTTTCGACCATAAGATTTAACTTCGTTTCCATGGGTGTATTCATGGACTTGCACTCCAACAAATCAAATCTCTTTAGGATTTCAACTGCATACTTCCCTTGGTTAAGGAAGATCTTCTCTGTGCTCTGCCAAACTTCAAGATCTAAGAGAATGCATTTAGGTCTTTCATCAAACTCTATGGCGAGCTTCTTCTGCAATTTTCCAGGAGATTTTCTTCATCTTTGTCAAGGATACATCATCTACATATAGTAGTAGCATCACTGGCTCATCATTCATAACCTTGAGATAAAGGTTAGAATCAAATTTACTCTTGGTAACGCCCAAGCTCGCCAGGAAACTGTCAATTCTTCCATAGCAATCTCTAGGAGCTTACTTCAACACGTACATAGTTCCCTTCAACTGACATACATGAGTCTTTTTATCTTCAATCTTCAAATCAAAGTTTCTCATTACATTGTACCAATCTAGTACATTTTCTCAGTTGCAACTCAATATGCACAATCATGTGCTAGCTCCGTGTGCTCTCTGCAAACAACTATCTATCTCACTGATTGAGAGTATGTCCTCTCCTCTTTCTACAACTATTCCTAATGGAACTGGGACTATGCACCTGCAACTGCTCTCAGGCTGAGAATGACTTCTTCATTCTAACTGTGGTTGCTAAAATCTGAGAGTAACACCTCTTATTCTATCATGACAACAATTTCATCTGAAACTGAGAGTGGCTCAATAACTGATACTGAAGATAACTCTTCTTCTTCCATGGAGGTAATGTTATAGTTATGTTTCCATGACCCAAATAATGTACTGCACCAACTTCCACTCAATTTTAAATATGGGGATTGCTCCCTCTGCATCTCATACTATATATGAATCATGGTTGTTCTAGTTGTCTTCATAAATACTAGAACTATTTCTTCAATAAGTGTCTTAGCATAGTCTTCTCCCTCTTGCTGGGAGAATCCTTTAGACACACATCATGATTTGTTCATTTGCAACATGCTTGATCTGTGTAGATCAATATTGTAAGTCAATAATGACTTCTCTTCTAGTCTCACGAAAGAATCCACATCCTAGTATTTCTAATCGGCTTCCTTCTTTGTCACTGAAACAAGCGAATCATCCTGGATATTTCATATCTCCTAGGAGTCTCTGAAGTTACGATCTAGTCTTCTCACGACATCTATCTTCCAGTCTTGGAAGTTGTCTCTTCATCTGATCCTTTTTGAGATTAGGCTTACTCTCGATTTCTTCTGAGTCTACAAGGACTTCATCATATTTTATAGAGTATACTTGGTGTTGCATACCAAGTCTAAATATGGAAGACAAAGTCAGGCTTCAAACAAGATCTGCTTCCCGTTCTAATGTTCGGTCATCTTTGGGGCCTTCTGCTCCTTTCAGTCGATCTTCATATGAGATATTCTGAATCTCAAGAGATAACTTCTTCTTCATCTTCTTTGGTGCATGAGTGTATATGGTCATGTACATAGTCTTCTTCATGTCTCATATAATATGTTGCCTTCTGCAACCTTCACTATAGCTTTCTCAGGGTTATCACCTGTGACCTGAAACAAGGTCAACAAAACAACAAGAAAGAATAATATCCTTTTGATAATAATAGATAAAGAAATAGCACGAATAATCATCACAGTAGCTCCTTTAGAGATATCACTCGTGGCTTGTCTGAAGCAAYGATCAAAAGTAAGATATACACTACGAAATGAGGTCAACACTCTTAGAGTGTTGTGATCAAACATTCCTCCATGAAAACCTGGAACTAACACACAAGGTTTCTCCTAGCCGAGGTGTTAGTTGTATTAGGAAAATGATTACATTAAGTATTTGCCTCTATATGCTCACATGATATCAAGTATAATACTTTACAAAGACTGTTATCTCAACTATAGTGGTTACTTGTAAAGGGGTAGTCATCAACTTTTCATGTGTACCTCGAATCTTATCAACTTGATTAATCAAACCTGGAGCCTGGAGCCTTGTCCTCAAGAATGAGTGTGCTTGCTTTTCTTCCAAGTCTCCTTCATTCAAGATGACGAGTTCTTTCTTCAACATGTCTTCTGTACTAAGACAATATGCTATCTTGGAAGAAGGATGGGTTAGAGAATAAACTCTATGATCTCATCTTTTAATCCATCTAATACCTTGACTCAGATTTTGATCAAAGGTTAGAATGATAGTCATAGCTACAACATGCAACACTGATCAAAATAATGTCATAACAAATATATGCATATCAGAATAATCAAACCTGGGTTGCATTATTCCTCTGAATGTGTTGGATGTTGAGATCCTTCTGGATTTATGGCAAGAGATCCCTTCTCATGTAAATACTCTTTAAAGATTAACTGTGAGTACATACCTCTGATGACACTTGCAGGTAGAGGCACCATCTGGTAGCAGCGGTAATGATCACCAACTCTTAAGAACTTCAAGGGTGACTGCAACTGGTACTACGAATGCAACTGCAACTGATACTGCAACTGCAATTGATACTGCAACTGGTTATGAGATTGCAACTGCAACTGCAACTTAGGGTTTTATGAGGAAACCCTAATTTTTCAAACTTCGAATTTTGAAATTCTGATCCAGGGGATAGATGCACTGACTTGAGGCGAGTAAGCTGGTGCAGTCATATTTATGAAAATGCAACTTTTACCCCTTCAAATTTTATCAACGATTTCTAGACTGGTGCTTCTGGTTTTCTGGTACCTTTGGTACTCTGGTACTTCTGGTACTTTTGGTACTTTGGTTTTCTGGTACTTTTGGTACTTTGTGAAACTAGGGTTTCACTTTCTGGGAGATTTAGCCACTGAAAATTTGCACTCAGGATGCCAAAGCGATCCTTGAGGATGGGGACACTTTTCTAGATGGTTTTGGGGCTGAAATACTTCATAAAAAAATCCCTAATTTGCATGTACGACAACAGTGACGTTTTTCACTTTCTCTTGTGAAAGATGCTCTCTTCAACTTAGCTCTGATACCATGTTAAGGTTTAAGATATTATTAGAGTTCTTTTAATTTCACTAGATAACAATAGCATAAGATAGGATCACTGAGAAATACACAATCACAATAGACACATCATTTATCTTGAGAAACCCTCGTGGGGGAGAAAACCCAACAAAACTTCCTTATTATAGATAGCCAATACGATGCCAAGAGATAATTCAAACAAATACATAAAGTCCTCTCCCAAGAATGCGCCTCTTTCTCTCTCTCTCTCTCTCTCTCTGTCTGTCTCTTCTCCAACTGTAGCTCTGAAACTTTCTTCTCAATGAACAAGTGAATGTTTGTACAAATGAGGCACTAGCCTCTCTTATTTATACAATCTGGTAAGCGCTGAACTGGGGTGTATTTTCATTGGCAGGGTCAACTTCTCATTATGGGTGGTTATAACCACTTTAATATATTTTGGGGCCGACTTTTTATTTAGCCCATTACAATTAGGGTTTGACCAATCCACAAAAGGGGATTTGGTAAATTACAATACCCGACATGATCAATCTGCAAAAGGGGATTGATCTAATGAATAATACATCAATAATAATTAGAATACTCTTTGCAGTTACATTATTTCAACAATATTAACATTGTTTGATGGTTGTCTGCAGCTTCTACCAGGTTCTCCAACTCCATACCCTTGCTTGGAAGAATCTAGAAAGTGTTTTGGCTATCAACATTCCTCTTTTGACTTCACAAATTGGGGGGAAATTTGTTACACATCAAAATTCCTCACTTCTATTGTGTCGTAAGTTTCACACTTTCATTGTCGCAAGTTTCGTAAGTGTCGCAAGTAGCACACTTTTATTGTCGCAAGTGTCATAAGTGTTGCATTCAATTTTCCTAAGTGTTGCATCTCGAACGACACCATAAAAACACTTGCTACAACCCCTAAAACATGTTATAAGAAGAATCCCCATCATTTGACAGTCAAAGCAAGTATTTTAACTAGGGAATTACTCATCTTGGTGACATTTTGGAAGATCAGTGCTCCCCTGTTCATAGTGCTAGCAATCCTTTTCCATATTAAGTGGGTGCTACAATGCTCTGATGTCCACTTTAAGGGAGCGTTGAGTTGGTTGAGGGAATCTTGGAGGAAATCCCACTGTCCTCTAAAAACAACTGTGGATGGATTGGGTTAGTTTGGATTAAATCTAACTCCAGGGGTGCATCTAAGGAAGATATCACAACTAATGGAGCCATATCCTCAACCATTTCCAAATATACTCAAGGTGGTTGAGCCTCTCAAAGCCTATAAATGGAGGCATTTCCATGGTGAAAAGGACAATAAATCAACAAAGCATTGTTATTTTGATTGTGGATATTTTGTATAAGGGTCGGGCGAGGAGGATTTGGAGAGGCTGCCGCAACATCATCTAAAGAATGTGAGTTTTCCTTTCTAAGTTCTCATTAATATACTTGGCCTATTTCCTTCAAGTATGTGTTTACATGTGCTTGTCTATGGTTTTCTTAATCTGCATAGATAAATTGATTTTTTCTAATCCGTTAGAGTAGGAGATAGTCATTTGTTTCTTGCTATCCATTACAGGTACTGATTGGAGCTTCCAGATTGGAGCGGCTTGGACAAAGGTCATAAATGAGGTACATCATGATTTCCCTCCTTCTCTCTTTTTTGATGGAAAAAATGAATCTATAGGTGATCCAAAAAGGATCCAGAGAAGGCTTAGAACAACTCAGAACTCACAGAGGCAACTCTGAACGCTCAGAATGGCTCCAACAGATAGAGAAAGGGAAAAAATTAAAAGTTCCCAAAACTTAGTGAAAATGGCATGATCACGAAGAGCGCGTTGCAAGATTTCTAACGACGCAAATGGATCATCAAACAGAGTTACAAATTGAAATATATTCGTGGTCAAAGTTTGGTCAACCTAGCCCACTCAATAGGGGATGAGTCAGCATCCATACTACTGACATCAACATCTGTACATATGACATAATCATTTGTACAATGCACATGGAAGGAGTAGGGAAGTGACACATGGCATGCTGACGTTATCATGATGTCAACATGATGATGTGGCAACACCAGTGGCTTCCACATGTCACACAATTATTAGATTTTTGGACCGATCCGTGGACCAATCAGATCATGCCACGTGGGAGTCCATATGACTGACATGGTGTAATAAATTGGAAATGGGGAAACGTGGCCCATTGATAGGCCTCCATGTGGCCCAATCAGGGGCTGCCACGTGGTAGGCAGGAAATGCACAATGATAGCCTGTGAACGAAATTTGAAACAAAAAATGGTTGGCGGGTCTGCCAAATTTGGCGGGCCATGCCAAATATAGCCATAGTCATATCTCATTGGAGGACCTTCTAGAAACACCACTAAAGTTAGCAAGAAATATAATACATTGTATACAACTTATAACAAACAAACCTGGATTCTATGGGGATCGACCCCAAAACCTCCACCTTTGCCTACGCCTTAATACATCTGCCCCTAACCACTAGGCCGTGGATGCCACTTATTTCATATCACCAGTTTTAATATTTAAAACATGTATCCACCCAGCCATGGGGGAGAGGAGGCACAGACCATACGACCTGCCGGGCTTGATTTCCGAGGTGAGGTACAATCATTATTGCAGGTTGCAGAGGGTACGAAAATCGAGACAAAATTCTTCTTGGGCTTGGGAGTGCCAGAGTTGGATCGAGGTGTGGAGACAGTCATTTTTGGGTAATTCGATGCCACAAATTCAGTGGTGCTGTCTGTTTTCATATCTGAGCATTATTTCTGTAGCTTGATTTTAGAATGAGGTATACTTATGTATTTTGCCAAATTCTTTTGCTGAGTTAATGAAAGAGCCTACCCATTTGAGAGCAGGACCCAGAGACGTAGTCCACCAGGGACGAGCTCCGTTATCAATTTTTTGTGTTCAGATCTGATGCTTATGTATCTTCATTATTGAGTTTTCCCTTCTTTAATGGTGCACTTTAATTTATGCTCATTTAATGCAATTCTTTATAAGTCACGATGAAAAGATCCCATATCATGTTGGTATTAGAGCAATCATCTTTGACTTGAATTGTTGAGTGTGAATGCTTACTAGGGCCAAGCATAAGCAGGGTGAAGGAACTCTTAAGACTTTTAATCTCGAAGTTGGTCGTGCATCCCAAAGTAAGAAAATGGCAGAAGAGGACAAGCGTGATGAACGGGAGAAAACATTTAACATGGTATTTTATCGCATGTCAGAAATGGTCAAATGAATGTATGGAGGTTACGAGAAGAGGATGAAGAAGAAAGGGAAGAAAAAATAAGCACATGCAAATGATGATGCTTCGGTAAACCAAGGGGCTGGAGGAGATCCTCCTGAGCCTCCATCTTCACCTTCAAGTTCTAGTTCTTCTTCCTCTGAGCATTCTCATCATTCTATCCATAAAGCCTCTTTTAAGAAACCATTATTAAAGCTTGATGTAAAATTTGATTTACCTATGTTTAATGGATATGCTAATCTTGAAAAGATATATAATTGGATCTGACAGGTTGAAGTGTATTTCCGTGTCCAACATATTGATGAAGAAGAAGTTAAAGTACAACTAGCTTCTCTTCGGTTGGAAGGCACCGCTCTCGTATGGTGGGAGAGCAAGCTTCAGGACAAAAGTAAGTGTGGTAATATTCTTTCCTCATGGTCAGAATTTAAATCAGCGATAAGGAAGCAACTTTATCCATTAGGGTATTTACATAAAGCAATGATGGAATGACAAACTTTTAGGAAAAGTAAAGGTCAAACTGTACAAAGTTTCACAGAAGAATTTAGGAAGAAAGCTCTTGCATTGAACATTCCTTTGGATTTTTATGAAACTTTAATGAAGTATATTGGCGCACTTCACAGTTATATTCGTCATACTTTTCTCTTGTTTAACCCCACTAGTCTTGACGAAGTTTGTGTGTAAGCCACTCACCTTGAGAATAGGGGAAACATGTTTAAGAAGATCCTACAAAGAAACCTTCCAATCTACCACATAAGACTTTTAAGAATTTTAAAAGGAAGGACAAGAAGACCACTACAGTGACGAGAGAAGGAGGAAAACCATCTTGCAGTCATTGCAATAAGAGAGGTCACGATGAACAACACTGTTTTAAGTTGCATCTAGAAAAGAAACCAAAATAGTTCGGTGGAAAGGGGAAGACAAAGACTGTTGCTATAGTGCAACAAGATCTTGTTTCCGATTCAGGAGATGAAGGAAAGATCACAACAGTTGGAGTACAAGGTAAAGATTCTCTTCATGCTAGTTCTAGTTCCAATAATGAATCTCATGTTTATGAATGAAAGATGAATGATTTATTTCATATAAGAGTTGTATCTAAACATACTAAGATAGATACATTATTTGATCCGGGTTCCCAAGTAAACCTAATATCTGAAGCACTTGTCAAGAAAATGTGTCTTGAAATGAAACCACATTCGAAGCCTTATCCTCTTGGTTGGGTATGTGATAAAGAAAAACTTAATGTCACCAAAAAATGTAGGATCATATTTTGTATTGCTTCAAAGTTGATTGATGAAGTGGATTTGGATGTTGTACCACTTGATATATATGGCATAGTGTTGGGAAGTCCCTATCTTTATGATAGAAACACAATCTTCTTTTGTCATGAGAACAAATACCACCTTACTAAAGGGGGAGTGGGATATATTGTTAGAGATCACAACATGAGGGTAAATACAAAACTTGTCAGTGAAGGGAGAATGAAAAGATTCATAAACACTAATAAGAGATATGTACTCATGGTCGTCACAGAGAAAGATGTCGGGACATCCGACGCTTTCCAAGGGTGTGATCCATCTCATAAAAATGAATTAATTGATATTGTTTCTAAGTATTATGATATTTTTCAGGAACCAGATGGATTACCTCCTAAGAGAGAAATCCAACATGAGATACATATTCAACAAGATTCTCCTCTTCCTAATGTGGGGATGTATAGGATGTTAGTTGTGGAGATGACAGAGATCAAGAAGCAGATACAAGGCTTATTGGATTAAGGGGTCATTGGGCCTAGTTCATCTCCTTGTGGTTCTTCGATCATGATGGTTCCAAATAAGGATGGCACATGGAGAATGTGTGTCGATTATGGGGCTTTAAATAAAATCACGGTGAAAAATTGATACCCTCTTCCTTGCATTGATGATTTACTTGATCAATTGAAGAATGTTGTTTATTTCACTAAGTTGGATTTGTGCAGTGGATCTCATCAAATCAGAGTCACATAACAAGATGCATGGAAAAATGCCTTTAAAACAAAAGATGGATTTTTTGAGTGGTTAATTATGTCGTTTGGGCTTTGTAATGCTCCGACAAATTTCATGCGTGCGATGAATGAAGTATTCAGGCCTTTCCTAGATGACTTTGTGATTGTATATTTAGATGAAATTCTTGTTTTTAGTGGGACTTGGGATGAACATGTGAGGCATGTAAAGAAAGTATTGGATGCTTTGCAAAGGGAAAAGATGTATGTAAAATTTTATAAATGTGAATTTGGTAAGACTGCACTTGTGTACTTAGGTCATATTGTAGGAGGAGGACAATTGAAAATTGATCCTTCCAAAATTGATGTAATTGTAAAATGGCCTGAGCCAAAGAGTGTAACTGAAGTCCGAAGCTTCTTAGGCATTGTCCAGTATTGGAGAAGATTCATTCCCAACTTTTCCTTTATAGCATCTCCTTTGCATGCCTTAACCAGCGTGAAGAACATTTTTCAGTGGGAAGGAAAGCAACAAAAAGCTTTCAACATTTTGAAGGAGAATATCAATACCGCACCAGAATTAGCACTGCTGAATCTTCAACAACCTTTTGAGAGTGAGACATATGTCAACGGATACACCATGGGTGCAGTATTGATGCAATATCATAAGCCTATCTGTTACCACTTTGAAACTTTTAACTAAGTTGTTGTTAACGATCCTACATATGATAAAGAGTTGTATGCATTAGTCCAGAGCACCGATAACCAACCCTTACAGTGTCTTCAAGCACAGACCAAATTTCAACAATCTCGACACTATAGATGGATGGGTTTTCTACAACAATTTCATTTGGTAATCAAGTACAAAAAGGGTACAAGTAAAAAGGTAGTTGATATGCTTTCTAGACATCCTATTGATGCTTCTATTGTTTTGAAGAATACTTCTTTATCTCATGATAGCTATGTAGAACAATATGCCATCAATGAAGATTTTAAAGAAGTATATGTGAAGCTAACCCTTGGTTCACATGTAGAGAACTATTGTCTACAAAGAAAACTACTCTACCATCTTGGAAAGCTATGTATTCCTACAAGTGAACGAGTCCATGTAATATGAGAAGCTCACACTTCTCTTGTGTCTGGGCATTTTGGGGTAGGAAAAACTATAGTTCATTTGAAGAGGTTTTGTTACTAGCCTCAAATGAAAGCAATTGTAACTAAATATGTAAAGGGGTGTGTGATGTGTTCTACTTGTAAGCCCACTAATAGAAAACTAGGGATATACTCACCACTTCCTGTTCCATCCCATCCATGGGAAAGTGTCTCCATGGATTTTGTAGGCATGGATGATTTTAGGGGATAAATTTTGCTCATGGGCTAATTTTCCATGGTTTTTCCCAAAAACATATTCATTTTTATAAAAATGATTCGCCCAAATTCTAAAGGAAAAAATTATTTTACCTTAAAAATCGCCAAAATTCTATATAAACTATATAGAATCCTTAGAAATTTGAATATGTTTACAAAAATATTGCCAAACATTATAGTTGGCATATGAAGGATTAGTAAGATTCACCAAGATTTCTACATTTAAAAATAAATTTCCATCCTTAAAATCATCCATGTTTGTAGGGGGTTTACCAATGACCAAAGGGGGTCATGATTATTTGTATCTTGTAGTGGACAGGTTCAAAAAGATGTGTATCTTGATGCCATGTAAAAAGAAGATCACTGCTGAGCATACTGCTAATCTCTTCTTTCAGTATGTTTGGGTTCACTTTGAATTACCCACATCCATTGTCTCGGATTGAGATACTCGATTCCTTGGGGACTTTTGGACTAGATTGTGGAGGATGATGGACACCAAATTGAAGAGGAGCACTAACTTCCATCCACAGACCGAAGGACATGCAGAGGTGGTAAACCGAACAATGGTGCTTTTTCTTCGAGGCTACTGCAACAAGCATCCCAAGCTATGGGATGAACAGATTCCCTATGTACAACATGCATACAACTGAGATTTACATTCATCCACTCAGAGTTCACCTTTTGAGACATGTTTTGGGTACCTACCAAAGGTTCCTTTGGACTTGATGTATAGGAAAGATACCGATGTGAATGAAGAATGAACAGAGGGAAGAGCCTGCAAGTTCATCCAAAGGATCCAATAGATACACCAGGTAGTCAGGGAATAGTTGGAGAAAAGTCAAGAACAATATAAATCTCAACATGACAAGCACATGGTTGATCATCAGTTCTAGGTTGGAGACCAGGTATGGATTCACATCAACAAGGAGAGATTGAAGGGTGAAGGAAATAAACTCAATCCCATTTGTTATGGACCCTTCACTATCTTGGAGAAAAGTGGTACCAATGATTTTTGTCTGGATCTTCCACCTTACATGAAGATTTACTCGGTTGTGAACGTTGAGAACTTGAAACTTTTTTAGCCTCCCATGATCATGGATCAAGATGAGGAAGTTTCAATACCTTGAGTTGATGAGTTTTCACTTGAGTACTTGGATGATCTATAGGAAGATATCATCCTGGACAGGAGGATGAGGACTTCACACAGGGGTGATGTTGATTATCTTCGAGTAGGCCTAAAAGGCACACATCCAAGTAAGGAAAAGTGGATCGAGAAGGACAAAGTGAGGGGTCTCTTCCCTCACTTACCTGTTAATTGATGAAAGGTTTTAGTGGTTCAAAAATCTCTCAGTGGGAAGGCGTGATCCAAAAAGGATCCAAAGAAGGCTTAGAACAACTCAGAACTCACAGAGGCAACTCAAAACTCTCAAAATGGCTCCAACAGACAAAGAAAGGGAAAAAAATTAAAAGTTTCCAAAACTCATTGAAAATGGCATGATCGCGAAGAGCACGTCGCAATATTTCTAACGACGCAAACCACTCGTCAAACGAAGTTACGGATTGAAAGATATTCACAGTCAAATTTTGGTCAACCTAGCCCAGTCAGCAGGGGATGAGTCAGCATCCGTATTGTTGACATCATCATCCATACAGATGACTTCATCGTTCATACATCGCATGTGGTAGGAGCAGGGAAGTGACACATTGCATGCTAACATCAACATGATGATGTGGCAACACCAGAGGTTGCCACGTGTCACTCGATTATTAGCTTTTTGGACCGATCTATGGACCAATCATATCGTGCCACGTGGCAGTCTGTACAACTAACGTGGCATGATGATGTGGTGCATTGATGTGGTGTGCTGACTTAGTAAGGGGGAAACATATCCCAATGAGAGGTCGCCATGTGGCCCAATCAGGGATTGCCACATGGCAGGTGAAAAATGCACAAGGACAACCCGTGAACGAATTTTGAAACAAAAATTGGTTGGCGGGTCCACCAAATCTGGCGAACCACACCAACTATAGCCATAGACATATCTCATTGGAGGACCTTCTAATGAAACTGCTAAATTTAGTGGGACGGATAATACATTGTATACAACATATAACAAACAAACCAAAAGTGGAGTCTGTGGGGATCGACCCCGGAACCTATGCCTTTGCCTACGCCTTAATACGTCTACTTCTAACCACTAGGCCATAGATGCCACTTGTTTCATATCGCCAGTTTTAATATTTAAAACATGTATCCACCCAGCCACGTGGTAGAGGAGGCGCAGACCGTACGACCTGTCGGGCATGATTTTCGAGGTGAGATACAATCATTATTGCAAGTTGCAGAGGGAACAAAAATCGAGACACAATTCTTCTTGGGCCTGGGAGTGCCAGAGTTGGATCGAGGTGTGGAGACAGTCATTTCTGGGTAATTCAATGCCACGAATTCAGTGGTGTTGTATGTTTTGATCTGAGCATTATTTCTGCAACTTGATTTCAGAATGAGGTATACTTATGTATTTTTCCAAATTCTTTTGCTGAGTTAATGAAAGAGCCTACCCATTTGAGAGCAGGACCCGAAGGCGTAGTCCACCAGGGATGAACTCCATTATCAAGTTTTTGTTTTCAGATCTGATGCTTATGTCTCTTCATTTTTGAGTTTTCCCTTCTTTAATGGCGCACTTTAATTTATGCTCATTTAATGCAATTCTTTATAAGTCACGATGAAAACATCCCAGATCAATAGAAATGGTAGCGTCCAAATGTAATTTTTTGTCTTGGTAGAGGGGTCTATAATCCAAGGGAAAGTTCACCTGTCCACAGGGGAATATTTCCGTAACAATAAGATAATTATTTTTTCTTTCACAAAGATATTGATACCAAACACATATATCATTTTCTAAATAGAAGGATGCAATAGGTACCTTTTATAAGCTTGGCACTTGGTGTAGATCAAATTATTGCTTCATCTGGGATATCCATGTTATAGGATCTTTACCATCAAACTTAATCATATTGATTTTTTGAATGAAGTAGTTCCTTGGTGTTGACTTGAAGCCTTGATGATGTGGATATTGAAGTGATGAATAAGTCTATAATTGAGTATTGATGCTCTCCAATTTTAATAAAATACTCCCCATATGTGATTGAGACTCAACACCATTATTCTTCTTATTTTTAGGATTTCCTTGCAACTCCATATCCCTTTTAAGGATCCTCTGTAAGAACATGGCTTTTATGGACTTCACGAATTTTTTCATTTCATCCATTTTCTTTTCCATTTATACATATTTTCATCCATCTTATTTGCCATATGTGCACTATTTCCATTTATCTTATTTTCCATATTATTTTCTATTACAACCATCTTCTTTTTCATTTCATCAATTTCCCTTTTTAGGGATTCCTGAGAACATGACAAATCCACTAGTTTCAACATATTACCACTCATTTTATCAACTTGGTTCTTTAATTGGGTTAGCCTATTTTCAAAGTCTTCATTTTCTTCGGAAGTCATGTTTGAGTTTTTATGAGGAGTACCAATATTATTTCTTGTAAAATTCTTTTCCATGTGAAAAATTAATAATGCTTATCTTTTTCCTCTTTATCACAAATTTTGAATCACCAAAAATAGATCTTCCGATAAAACTTTATGGAAATTGTAAGTTGCATACCTTTCAAACCCTTAATTTGGAGTATGAATGGATGGTTGACATTTGTCTTGATATATCTCTGAAATTTGAACCCTTCCAAGTATGAAATTCAACTTGTAGTACTATGATATGACTTCTTAAACTTTTGAAAATTTCACAGTCCGAACCTTCGGTGATAAAAAGTTATAGAAAAAATACCAATATGTCTTGTTTAAGATTAATTTTAGGATTAGTAAACAACCCCAACTTCCACAAGATATATCTCACAAAACTTATAATGGTTCAAAACCTAAATTTTTTTTCAGATGTAATTCAATATGTCTCCTCAAGATTTTGAGAATTTCAGAGTCCAACACTTCACATAAAAGTTACAGTGAAAATTCCAAGTTGACTCTTTTACAAATAATTTCAGTTATAAGCCTTGTCTTCTATGGACTATATATCCAAGAGTATAGTGAACCATAATTTGAAATTTGGACCACATATACTAGGATATTTCTTCTATATATCCACAAATTTCATTGTTTGAAACCTCCCAGAAAAAAAACGTTATAGAGAAAATCCCAAGACAACTTGTCTAAAACTGAATTCAGGATGAGTAAAAAAAATATCTTCCATAGGCTATATCTCCAAAAATATAACGACCTAGAACCTGAAATTTTTACCAAGGTACCTTGATATGTATTAAAAGTAACCTCAAAATTTCATTGTTTGAATCAAACAAAAAAAAGTTATCTAGTGAAAATCCTAAGATGACTCACTTGAAGAAGAAAAACCCTAGGATTGATGCTCTGATACCAAATGTTAATATCTAATGCCTTAAAAATGATAAAAATTCAATGAATGCAATCCACTTCGAGGGGGAAACCTCATTTTAGAATATATCCAATTCAAAATACAATATGAGATGATATCAGATGCTCCTAACTAGGTCTCCTTGGTGTGTGTGTGTGTGTGTGTGTGTGTGTGTGTGTATAAGACAAATGATACAATTATAATGAAAAGGTACAATTAAGGTTTCTATCCAAACTACTAATATAACACTAGGAATTTAATAATTCAATATATAGGAGACTAATAAGGGGTTTTATACATAACATGTGGCTTTGTCTTGGGATTAACATGTTGCAAAATCATATTTGCAAGGAATGACTATGCCTTGTATACTCAAAAGTTTTCCATCTTCATAACCCTTCATTACTATTTTGAAATTGCATTTTACTAAATTGACTTTGATCAAGCCATTTCTCATGATAATTTGATGAATTCCTTATCTAATGAGGACCAAGGTCAATAAATTCTTTTTAAATATTGGAACAAACCAAATATCGGAAAGTAATACTTTACCAATTCTTGAAAGAGAGAAATGGGTGGAGGCTTTTCCTTGAGGAGTACAGGTTGTGTCATCTACCAAACATTGGATACAGTTCCATATCTTGATATGTCCAAAAATAATATTTTCTATAACACATATGTTGAACATCCCTTGTATCTCGTATCCAATAATCTTCATAATCCTTTCTCATTAGATTTTTGGTGGCAACTAAATCTACAAATTCTATCTCCTAATGATATATTAACACATATTCAAAATCATCTTGATTATATGCATACTAAGATACAGTTGAAGCATTAGACTTAGAATGTTGTTTAGAGTAAACAAATTGTTTATTCTTAGGCAAATGAGCATTCCATGATCTACACTCTTCTACCACATGCCCAATGTGAATACGCATTTTTCACTTTACTTGAGTCATATCTTCACCTTTTCCTGATTGATTATTTTTGTTACGAGGATCTTGAGATCTTCTAAAATATTCTTTATTTTAATTGTTTCTTCCTTTTCCTTTGTTTCTACCATGGACATGACCATGCTCTTAATTTATTGGATTATTGTATCTTTCTCTTCCTTTAGAAATTTTATTGTAGGTGTCTCTTCCTCTTGTACTTTCATTATATGTGCCTATTCTTCATGAGCTTTCTCCTTTTCTTGAGTTGGTAAAGAGAAGGTCTTCCCTTGAGTTCTTCTTTTTACCAAAATTCTTGTCATGTTGGACCAACAAGTCACTAAGGGAATCAAAAGTTTGATTCTCCAATTTCCTAGTGATTTGTAATGTTTCCAAAAAATGTTTATAAGAGGGTGGAAAAATTGTTCAACATTGAGGTCATAAATATTTCTTCCATATCCTTAAATCCACATTTTAGTATTTCATGTCTTATATTTTTTAAATGAGAGATGTACTCCAAAACATCTCCCCCTTCAACCAATATTTGTTTAAAGATATTTATATGGAGATCAACCCAGTATGAAGACAAAGCCTTATTACATAAATTCAGTGATAAGGTGGGAGATGCACACCATGAACATGTTACGACAATTCACAACTCCTAAAAAACTCCTAACAAATAACTAGTGACTTCATTAATTTGACACCTTACTAGTGATTTTGTTAATTGAAGGCACATCATTATATTACATAACTTGATCACATTATAATATTTATAATATATACATATATTTTTTGTAAGTTAGATTGTATAAAAAGCCTTCAAAAAACATAAATTACAATATCAACGTTTGTTCCAGACTGTAAACACTGAACTACCCGGAGGGGAAACTAGTTTAGCCAGCGGAACATGTCAAGAACCAAAGTCTTAAGTTTCTAGTCATAAAGATTACAACGTCTAAATACAAAAATTGCAGCCCCCTGTGGGGGACCGAATTGTCCTATCGTCTAACACTGACATAATTGAAACAGAAAAAAGATGACTATAGGCCCTATGTGGAAAAATGAAATTTAAACACCCCGCTAACCATGCATAGAGACACCTGTACAAATCAGGTAGTAGGCTTGTAGTGTGGCCACGTGTCCAATTAGGTGGCATTGGTCTTTGGGTCCGTGACTAGTGCTGCTTCCTCCACGACCGGTGCTCCTTCCTCCTCTGTAGTCTCGTGCGCTGACGTAAGAATCGGTGGTTCAATCCCTGTTGCATTTGCTTCTCTATCTGTGGGGTGGCATGCTCCTTGCAATGCTGAGAGAATTTGCAGGAACAACATTGCCTTCCCATCCAATATCTTCATCCAGAATCAATGGTCGTCCAAGTCCTGTCGTAATTCAAAGACCAGGCCTTGCAGAATTGCAAGGCCCTCTTGCAATTTTGAGCATGATGCTGAGTCGATGTAGGAGTGAGGCTCTTGTTGTGGTGCATGGATGGCTCCAAATCCTTCACTATGTGTTTGGGTGCAGTGTGGTTGGCCCGTGGGCGAATGGGCTGGTGTGATCACATGCGAGTTGGGCGGAATGATAAGAATTGGCTGCGAGGTGGAGGCCAAATATGAGAGTGGCCCTGGGTTAAAACCCAGAGAGTTTCTGGAGAGATCAAACCATTCAAGCCTACATGAAAAAGGCAAGGAGAGGGGCGAGAGGTTGTTGAGGCTATGGCCAGACTGCATTGAAAAGGATGGCGAGGAAGGTGATTGATCAGGGGATCAAATTTTGCTCAATTTTCAAAGTGCTCAGAATGTGATGAAAATAGTGCCATTGCATCTGTCTCGTCTTCCTGATTCTGGCGGTATATTTACTTTCGCAAACGGAGTCCGTATGGAGGAGATATCGCGATCTGTCCGCCAAGCCAAACAAGCAAAAAATTTGGGATGCTGACTATACCTATCCGTATAGTCCGTACAATCCGTACAGACACGTGGCAGGGTCGTACCATCATGATGATGTGGAAGGTGGAATACGTGGTGCATTTTTATTGGTTGGTGGTTGTCCAATCGGGTGTTGACACATGTCATTGGATAGTCAATGAAGTGAGGACACGTGGCCCAATTCATTGGCGCCACGTGTCACTTGTTAACTGGTTATTGGGTTCATGTGTAAAACTTAATGGAGGCTGCAGGGTTCGACCCTCGGACCTCCCCACAAGCCAATGCCTTCGCACGAGCATTGGGCCACACAATAGTTCTTATTTAATATATGTGTTTGTATATATTTAAATTTGTGTAATTGTAATATGGGCCGGGGGTCGGGCCGGGGCTTATCCCCGACGCATGGTTTCGTTGCAAATGTTATATGACCCGTGTCCATTGGTAATCCGACTATAGGCGCGAATTCATACAACAAAACTTTATGTTTAAACATATGTATATGTGGCGCCTGGTTAAATATTTGCGCGCGGTTTGATAACACGGTTATATTATATTATATAACCATATTACAAAGTGTGTACGCGCGGTTGTACCTTGCGCGAGAGTTACACAATTGGTTGCACGGTTCCAAAACAGTTAAACCACTTTTTCTCCGAGCCCAAGGTCCTATGAGCCATATGACTGAGTGTCGAGGCGGTTAGGGGCTGGAGGCGCCTTAACCGTCCTATGGTTTGCACCGTTGGCGCGGTTGCGCCCGGTGCCAAATTTTTACGCTTAAATGAGCGTGTGAGCCAGGTTTGCTAGACAAGGGTGTGATTTGTAGAAACAGAGACAACAAAGTTGAGGAGGGAGACTTCAAGGAGGCTATCTTCTTCATTTTTCGACCATTTCAGGTGCCGAAAGAGCCCAGACAGGGGTTTTTGGACGCTGGGAAGCCATTGGAGTAGTCGGTTTGTCATTTTGAGCATTGTAAGGCATGTTTTTGAGCACTTTGAGCAATTTAATAATAATGATCCATTGGAAGCTGGACCAGGAGATGTAGCCCGGAGAGGGGTGAACTCCTTTATGTGTTTATGTGTTGATGTTCAATGTTTTATGCTGTTGTCTATGTGTATTTTACATAAGTAATCCTTAAATTTATGTGTTGCAAATTGATCCGGTTGCTTTAAACACATAACATTTCACTTGCAATATTTATTCAAGTTTTTCAAGTCTTCTTCATTTTTAGATCAAGTTGGTATCAAAGTACTGGTTTTGAAGACTTGATTGTTTGCAAGTTTTGTTTCTGATGCTCACAAGGTTGAAACTCACAAGAGGA
>ML777270.1:933836-945755 GCA_009831015.1 Picea engelmannii
TGTTGTCTATGTGTATTTTACATAAGTAATCCTTAAAATTATGTGTTGCAAATTGATCCGGTTGCTTTAAACACATAACATTTCACTTGCAATATTTATTCAAGTTTTTCAAGTCTTCTTCATTTTTAGATCAGTGATGAGGCAAAATAACTGTGAGAGGGTGCAGGCGGGGGTCGGAGAGCCACACGCAGTCGGCTAGGCTACCAAGCCGAGCCGCGTTTGGATTCCCCCCTTTGTCTTGGCATGTCTGAGACGCTGTGAAGGCTATCAAGTGTAGGAAGGAGGAAGAGGTAGCGAAGGAGCAGTTGGGGGGAAGGTGGTCCGGTGGAGGACTCGACTGAGGATGAATGAGGATGTGAGCACACCTGGTGGAATTCATAATATTGAAATCCCTGGTGGAAGAATACACACACGGGCTGAGTAAAGTTTGGTTCATGGCTTTGATCCATCGAAGGGACGGATAACCATAGCAGTGCACACTAAGATTAATGACGCCCTGGTAGGCGTAAGCCTGTTTTAAATGCATGGCGATGGCAGGAGGGGGTGGCATGCACCTGACACGTGGTTGGCGCCATGGTGGCCGCCTCCTGTCCAATCCACTTGACACCTGGTCCACAATAACACCCCTTCCTGGGAAATATTTATAATAAAATTAATGTAAAAGCATTTATGAAATTTTAAGTACAAAGCATGTGAAGATAGCAAGAAGGAAAGTGTCTACACTCATGGGAAAAGGAAAAAGTAAGTGTGATGATTGTGCATGAGTGTGATGATTGTGTCATCAAAATCATAATGTTACTCTTGGGAAGGCCCCTCAATATTACCCATTTTCCCTAGGTGGTGACAACATGAGACTAGGGCATAGAAGCTGACCACCAAGGTAAAACAAGGCAACTGACACAATTTTCTAAACCAATGATCCATTACCGAACTTCAACCAAACATCCTCATCCACATGCCTGACAAATTAAGTGCAACACTTTGCATGAAATAAGGAATAGCATACCTCATGGTGACAATAGATTACCATCTCGCATTCTCTGGGTTTCTTGAATGTGATGAGCCTTGGTTGATCTCTCTTGGGAGGAAAATTAGGGGGTTACTGGGCTGCCATATGTGGACATGTTGATCATCATCATTGTCATGGTGTAGATCATGTTCTCCATTGTAGTATTCGAGACATGATCTCCTCCAGTTACCCCTAGGTATGGGGGGGGTAATAGTTATATTCTCTTAAATTTTCAGAATTAATAACTTACTTAAACCCTAGTTTTATCCATAAATTTTACTTGTTTACAATTTCTTAAAGGGGCCGAATTGGATAGTTGTTATAACTTATTTTATGCTACAATTTAATTATCTTTTACACAAGTTTTATAGCATCCATATGTAATAACTTGACAAACCCCCTTAAATTGGCCTTAAATCACATCAAACCCAAGTTTGGAATTTATCTTGAATAACCACCTAATCCGTAACTTGATAAGTATACCTAGTTGGTGGTAAATTGGGTAGATACATAGGAGGCCTTAGACTTGATTGTGTCTTGACTTAGGAGTCCTTGAAGCTACTAGGGAAGACTCCCTTGTGTTGGATTTATCCTTCACTAAAATGAGGGAAATTGTTTCCTAGGTGAGAATGGTAACACTTCCAATGTTCCACTCATTTTGTATCATGTGAAATATTTGCACTAGGGGGGGGAATTGTGCGATAACATTTAAGATCCATTGTAGGGGATAATTGAGTCTTTATCCTTGGATATCTGGGGTATATGCTTTAACCATTTTAATGAGTAGAAACCAAAGTATTATCTAATTTTACTTATCTGGCAATTCCATCGAGGGAAGAAATACTTTTCCCTATATGAATTTCAAAGACTATGTGCTTGTAAGGTGAAACAAACATCATTGTGCATGCATTTGAGATTCACCTTGGAGACTTCACACACACATGTTTGATATAAAGTATCATTTCCTATTTTTAAATTTCATATCAGGTTATATGTTAAGTAAAGGAATATGGCACTATTACCAACCATTTATTTTGCTGGGAATTTGACTATGTTCAAATATTGCAGAAAAAACATTGCCAACAAAGAGGGGGATCTATGGAGATAAAAGAGTAATAGTCCAAAGCAAGTTGTTTCAAATATGACAACAAAAACCTTTGCGAATGACATGCCTAAGGGTGACCAAGTTGAAGTTGATATTTTGGCACAACAAGGAGTGTAACTGTATCAAAGGATGAAACCATCATTCTTAAAGATCACAGTGACAAAGAAAATAAGGATAATTTGGATATAGTGATGGCAGGATATGAGAGCATAGACATAAATTCACATTATGGTTCAATGTTAAGGGACTGCATACATCATCAAAATATTTCAAATTATGTTTTGGAGTATGATAATATGAAGAAATCCTTTGGTTATATACACCTCCCAAATTTCAACAATTGTTTCAGTTGTTGTAGCCACCCTTAAGGAAACTTTGACAAGATAAAAGTAAACTATAATTGATTTTCTAAACAAGAATTGTGATTGTTTTTGTGCATAATACAACAAGAATATATTGGAGTCTCCAAATTACTAGGTGGAAAGTTGTGAAGCTACTTGGAGACATTTGATTGGATCAATCAAATGTTGTAGTCATGATGTGTTACATGAGCTCAAAAGAAAATTTGTGAATCCTGATGAACCATCTCATGGAGTCTAGTGAGAACATCCAAATTGAATCCCTACATGTACTCAAGAGAACAAATGGTTTTGGGCTATTTGTGAAGGAAATTTTGGAGAATTTTTAGAAGCTTGGAGTTTGTGATGAAAATTTGCTAGGTTTTCTGTTCAGAATTCCATTTCAATGATTGGTAGTTTCAATAAACATTCATATGCCGAGGATTCAAGTTTTTCAATGGAATCACATGATGAAAATTCAGAGGTACTTCATTCATGTGCTTTCTTAGAACAAAGTTTTAGATCTCGAGCATATAAAACACCGGGACATGCAAAAACTCGGCCTAAACAACAAGAGGACATGATTACAAAAAACTCAACAAATGAAATTTACGTTGGATGATATGTATATGTATATATATTGGTGTTGGGGTAAGCTTGCAGGTCCGACCTATATGAGGTTTTGAAAGAAAAAATTGTTTTGTTGAACCAAATTTACATGCTTGAAGAGTAAGTGATCATCATAACCCTAGTTCACTTTTATGTGTATGTTTTAATTTGGACTCATATGTTCATAAAGTCATGAAGGTTTTGATGACCACCCATCCTTAAAGGAGACTTGAGAGGATTTCTATCCCAACACAGAGGAGGGTCACTCCCAAACCACTTTGAAGGAAGGCTTGCAGGCTTGCCATGATTGATGGAGGAGACCCATCATGGGGAAATCATAAGCTGGGCATTTGGAATCCCATTGGCCCACTTGGAGAGGCCCTAGAAGTACATGTTAGAAAAAGGGTGAGAGATATAAAAGAAATATAAGAGATCATTCTCTCATTTTACTAAATTCATTTAAAGGGAGCTCTTGTGGCTTGAATTGCTAGGATTTTTAAGTGAAACCCTTGTGGAGAATTGGTTTCAGTGATGAAACATTCCACTCGAGTTGATTACTGGGGAACATAATTCTGATTTTCCACTTGGATTTATTTATTGAGGATATTGATTCACTCTTTTGCAGCAGATCAGGGTTTGTAGAGACCATAAATTTGTTGGAGGAGGGTGAGATAAATTTATGAAGTTTGCAGTGCCATAGTAGCGACATATTGTTTTTCCCAGGAAGGTTGTATTCTCCTTAAGGGGACGCTATTTTCTTAGGGAGGCCGAGTTCCTACTTGTGGAGGCCGTGTTCCTTATGGAGGATTGAGTCCCTTGCCTAAGGAGGTCGTATTCTTCTTGAGGGGTCACTATTTCCTTAGAGGGGATGAATATTCTAGTGGTGGAGTCGAGTTCTTTGTGAGAGGGGGATAATCTTTCTTCTAGGAAGCAGGTCATGAGGGTTTAAAGTCCATTTGGACAACAACTCATGGACTACCAACAATTATTTCAACTTCATTTTCATCTCTATTTATTAGCCAACTATACGATCAACTACAAGTGTAATTCTAATCAGATCTGTGAGTGTTTTGCTGATGTATTTGTTCATGTTGGAATAATAATAAATCTTATCAGTTGGATATTCTATTTTATGTCATTGCATCTCTATCTATTTGTGTTTTTTTTGTGACAAATTGTATGCCATATGTTTTATGTGATTTCACAAACTGTTTGGAAAAAGTCACAAACCAAGTTAGCACATAAAACCAACCAACAAACACACAAACATACCAACATCAGTAAAGGGTATTAAAATGGGTGTGAGTGTGTCAACAAAGTGTTTGAAAAATTTTCTATATCGACAATAAAACCAACAATAATAGAAAGGGGGGTTTTATAGTGGAAATTGGTATATCAGAAAATTGTTTGACGAAAGTTCTCTGCCAAACGATCCTTAAAATATAACAACAATAAGAAAAATTTTATAGCAACAGTATGGAGAGACATTTCTGTGGTATCAAAGCTAGTGTTCATGCCAACCTGTGTATTGCATGTCACTTTGATGATTCTGGGGGAAGGTGTACACATCGCATATAGGATAAGAAGGTATAGAAGAGATGAAAACATTTTCCAATCAACGTTAGAAGGAGAGGAAGACATTGTGGACATAGATGAACAACCAGATGCCAGTGTTAGGAATATTTTAATTTACTTGGAAAGAGAACATAATGACACAGTAAGGGTAAAAAGTAACTTAGAAATGGGGCAGCGACAAATGTTTGAGACTCTCAAAGAGCTTGTGGAAGATACTCAAGGGAACCAAAAAATTGTGGCTAATCATAGTTTGAGAGGGACTAATGACAATTATCGTCACAAAGGAAACCATGCAGAAGGGAGTCGTACACATCTCGCTACACATACTTACATTGGATCCACTAGTAGAGTGACTCCTAGACCTCATATGCCTCAATTTTTGGAAGGAAAACAAGTGAGAAATCAGGGGAAACAAGGACAAGGAGAATATTTCACAAATTATTTGAGGGAATATCATACTATAGGGGAGGAGATCCAAGAAACCATGTTTTTACAGGATTTTTGTACTATCAAGTATGGGAATATACCTAGAGATTTCAACAGGGGCCCACAGAGTTGGGAGCTTCACAGGAAAGTTGGGAAGTTTTTCATTCCTTACTTTGACGGCTCTTGAAAATCCACTTCTAGGGTGTGGGTACAGAAGTTGGATACTTAATTCCAACTCAACCCCATGAAAAATTCAAAGGCCATAAAGTATTCTACCTTGAACTTGGATGGAGAGGCCCATGAATGGTGGTACTATGGGATAGTCACATTGGGGCATGCATGTATCACATCATACTTGGATTTCACTAAGATACTTATGGACCGATTTGATAGGAGGGATCCAGAGTTGCACTTCAGGGAGTTAGGATAGCTCATGCAGAGTGGGATGAAATATGCTTACATTTCATAGTTTCAGAGGGTTGTAGTCATGGTGATATATGTGTCTGAGCACAAGTTGGTTATGATTTTTACTGAAGGAATATATGAACCCCTGCATGGGTGGGTTAAGGCCTTCAAACCGGGATCTTTACAGGATGCTACATGATACTATCACTAAGATAAGGGACATGGAGCATGCAGTCCCCAATGAAAAATTTCCTCCTAAACCTTTCATTCCTCAAAAGAACAAAGACAATAAACCTTTATAGAAGGAGTGGACCGAGAGAGATAGATTGAATGACGATGAATAGAGGGAACTAAGGAGAAAGAAGCTCTGTTTCAACTACAAGGAACATTGGGAACCTAGTCTCGTGCTAAAGTAATAGGAATATTTTGATCCCATGAGAAATCCAGGAAGATATTTCTCATGTTCCCATGCGAGCGAAAGAGCCATCTCTTGATCCCATGCATGGAGATTTTGATGAAAACTTTGAATATCAAGCACCTCAAGACTTTTTGAAGAACAAGAGCATGAAGAAAAACTTGATGAGAAAAGTCATCAAGCACATGAAGAACATGTTTATGAAGAGCTTAATTATTCCATACATGAATATTTTGATGAGGACTTTGAAGATCAAACACTCTAGGTTCCCATTGAAGGCATAGAGCATGAAAATCATGAAAACGAAGAAAGTTATTAAACATTTGAAGAAGAGAAAGAGCCACCTCATGAATCCATTGAAGAAGAAGGATTTGATGGAGCAAATCATTTTGAAGATAAAGTCCATGAAGAACACCCTAATGGAGAGAGAACTCCTCATGAAGATGAGAAACTGGTAAGCCTTAGATCTTCTCAAAATTCTGAATTTAATGATCTTGATTGTTGCGATTTTGATAAGATTGAATTTGAAGAAAAGCCTTCAAGTAATGATGAGTTTGAGAGGGTATTTGATCCTCCATTTAATGGAGATGTGGGAATCCAAGATTCCGTCTCTCCTTCACATGAAGATAAGTGTTAGTAAGTTATAATATTTTCCAAGTTTTTGATTTCTTTGATTCATCCTTTAATGTTTCGAAAAGTGAATAGTTTTTAGAGAAACCCTAGTATTTGGTCAATTTTTCATTTAATGAATAACATGGTGATCAAACGATTGAAAATATTGATGATATTCTACATATTAGGAATAATAAATGGGATATTAGTTGTTTTAATTTTTATGGAGATCCTATTTATGATATTGATAATGATTCTAGCTTCAAGATTGCAGAATTGTTGTCTTTTGGAACAACTATAATTTTCCAGAAATTGTTTATCATCACTTTCAGCCATATTTTTGGCAACATGAAGAGGATATTTTCATAGATTTGTTTCAACCATATAGGAATGATTTATTACATCCTTCTCATGGAAATTAAAAACCATATTCTATGGGGTATGATACATATTCTTTGGATCACTTGGAGCTATTATATGAACGTAAAAATATGGAAAATTTTCAGCCACCCCTGTGCTCATATTTTGGTGAACATTCATGTGTCAAATAAACATTAGAGCACTCTAATGAGGTTTTGATTCACATAGGGTACCAAGTATTTAATAGTAGAAATTTCCAACCATCTTTTTCTTCATCTTGTTGTCGATGTCACTAGAGATACAACTAGGAATTATTATTTTGGTGCTAAAATATATATGGGGAAAAAATGTTTTCAACTTACAGATTGTTGTGGGAATTTCCAATTGCATATAGAAGGTAAACAAGCCCTAAGTTGGGAACAATTTATTTTTTCAAGATTTGAATTTACACCCTATTTATCATCTATTGGATAATTGGTTGTCATTGATGTCAACCATTGGAGAGTGACCTTGGATATTTATGTCAACCCTTGGAGAAGTCTAGAGGCCTTAGAGATGTGGACAAGGTTCTTGGATAGTTGATTTAGCTAGTTGGTTTGTATAGTTGATTATCATTAATTTCAACCCATGGAGAGTGATATTGGATTGATGGAAAATGATGTGATGGGTATATTTGGAAATGTCTCCAAAGTGGTCTCCTTATGGCGTAGTTCTAAGTATGACCCTCACAAGAAGACGCTTTGTAGAAGTCTACACAAAACCCATAGGTGTGGTCATGGGACCCAAGTTTGTTCGAGGAATAAGGACATGAAGGATAATGTGAATGCAAGCAAGACCCTCATAGATATATAGTATTCATCATGTTATTTCCAGTGATATGTGAAAGGCCTCATGGTTCCTCATGGTTTGGGAGACATAGAATTGTGAAGTTGGAAGCCCCAAAGAGTGGAAGAGAAGCCTAGTTGGTTACAAGTCTTGGTCAAAGGGGTAAAGTTGTTGTAACAAGAAAACCCTAGAATCCCTAAATTAAGGATAGGAGTTACCTAGCACAAGTATATAAGCACCTCAAGGAGTCATTTGTAAATATACTCACACACTTATCCATTACTTATCTTTCTTGTGATCTAGTGATATTTTGGTAAGGTTGTAGTGCCATTCTCTGAGGTAGTAAACAAGGTTCGACGAAAAAATTCTTGGAGTTTCAGAAAACCCTAGTTTCTGAGGTGTACGCAGGTTGCAGCGGAGGAAGGTGCGTATGTATGTGAGATGAAGTGGAGGAAAGTGCGTACGTACACAAGGTGTAGAAGAGGAAGTAACGTACATGTGAAAAAGGTCATGAAAACTTAAGTAGATGTTAGTGCTAGGTTCCTGAAGTCTAAAGCAAGTTTCCAGGTCAAAATTCTACAGGTTCATGTCAGCTACAAAAGTTTTGGTATGGTTACATGTTTAGTGTGATGCTTAGACTTGCTTATGATATGGTGAATGCTTGAGGGATTCTTGATATGAATGGTCATGGATATGATATATGCTGATGAAAAACACTCTTATGTATGGTATAATTCTAATATGGTTCTTATAGTTCACACCTTTGAGCTACTTGTACTTGGTTGAGGGATATCTATGTCGTATGATGATGTATGCATAAGGGACATGCATAGGTCATTGGAGATGCGTCCTTGATGATGATATGGTATATGAAATAGATAAAATTTGGATATAGTGAGAGGTTACAAGTTGATGTGACATAGGCAATGAAGGTTTCAAGGGCCAAAAGTTTTGGAGTTCCAAAAAACTAGAAACCCTAGTTTTCTAAGGTTGTATGTAGGATGCAAGAGGATAGGCCATGTACATATGCATGCTTCAAGAAGACATGTTGTGTACATACGTAGGCTTAAAGAAGGCATGTCACACACATACACATGTTGTAGAAGGACAATTCGTGCATCTATAGAAAATATTTGACAGATTTTTTTTTGTCTACAAGCTGGGTCTTTTACTTGAGGGTTGGAATCCTCACATCTCAGTTGATGCTGAGATATGCAAGTTGGGTCTTGTATTTGAGATTTGGTAATCTATTGGAGTTGGTGCTCTTTTTAGTTGGTGTTGATAAACCCCAGAGATTGCAGTCTTCATGTAACAACATAATACAAAGGCTTACACATATATCTGGTGTTCTTTGTGTTCATTATGGCGATTGTTCATAGTTCTCTATTATTGATGAATGTTGTTGATATATGCAAGTAGCTAATTGTGAATGAATAATAATGTTTGAAGTGGTTTATAACTAAAGGAAGAAATAATTTTAAAAAGATCCACACACTGACTCACCCCCCTTCTCAATGTGATCGGTGTGTCCAACATCATCCATATTTTATTCGAGAAACCATGAAGTATTTTTCAAACTTCTTATGATCCCATCAAAAGTCTTGAATTGTGACATTGTACATGAGAACCAAGGTGGCCATCTCTTGAAATATGTGAATCATCCTTATAAGATGAAAAAGTTTCATCATAAAGGTCTTGCTTGGAGAAATAATGAGCCATCATTGTTATATTGCAGCCCCATTTAAAAATGGACAAGGAAACATTGTGGATGTACATGACCCTACTCTTGGCATGATTTTGTTGCTCTTGCCCTCCCTCATGAGTTGGATTCTATGTTTGGTCATGATATAATGTATGTATCGACTCATGATCACTTTGTACTTGATATATCCTTGTTTTGGTTCATATCTAAGCACAAGGATATAATTTTTGATCTTGATGAGATGCTAGGGTGGCTTCATTGTTTGTATGATTTTACCTAGCATTTCCTTTCTCATGTCAAGTAGAGTAGGATAGTTGTAGGTCATATTGTGTGTTTCCTTTATGCCTCTTGATTGTGCTTTCTTTCTTTCTTGTTTTCAGTTATTGCTTGAATTTATGCCTTTATAAATTTTAATTAGTTCCATCTTTTGATTTAGTCATCTCTCTCTCTCTATATATACATGTGTGTGTGTGTGTGTGTGTGTGTGTATGATGAAATAAATATTTTTGTTTCATTTCATTCATACTTTCATATACCAAGGGGATCATATCCCGTTTCCCTTTGTTGCTAATGATTCTATGGTGATATGTAGCATGATATTTTAGGTTTTATGCATAGTGTACTTCTTGGAGTTCCAAATATTTCTAAGGTTCTCATGTGCTCTACAGTGAGCACATGTCCCCATGTTGGAGATAGATGTTACCCCATTGCATCTAGGGGTAACTAGAGGTGATTTTTTCTCTTATAATCCACATTACAGACAACAAATCCATAGATCCACTCAAATGTTGGCCTTTTGAGGACTAGAAATCACCTTCCTCCCCCATGACGTCACCTAGGGGCTAGGGTTTGATGGATTCGCTTGGTGGATTGATGGAGGAGGTACTAGCATGAACCTTGGCACATGTGAGAAAGAAATATGGCCTTTCAAGGCCCAACATTCCAAATTTCCAGCCTTGACATCACATCCTAGAGCTTAATGTCACCCTAAAGGGGCATGACATCACCCTTCTAGGGATATATTTTGATTTACATTTGGATTTTGTAAATTAAAGGGATGATTTGAGGGGGTCGACTCTCTTTTGTTTTTATGTTGACAATTTAAGTGGACAAATAGGTCAAACAAAGATCATATAAATACACCTCTTTGACATTTCATTTTATCATAAAAACTTTCTCACATAAGTGAGAGACTAAGTCTGAAAGTTTTCCCATATTGGGGTTATAGGTTATTTTTACTCATGCACTATCTTTTGGAGGACAGGTGTGGAAGTATCTTTGTTTCTTTTTGGATGAATTTTCTACAATTAGGGTTTAATCTTGTCACATCTTTGTGAATTAAGTAAATTTATGCAATTTCATTTCATGTTAGAATGTTTATGGTAAAATTTGTTTGTTCATATAGAATATATTTGCTTGGTAAAACCCAAAGAGAGGAGCATAAGTGCTTCCTCCTCTCACAAAGTTAAATTTATCCATAATTTCTGAAGGAAATCTTACCTAGAGTTAATCTCCTAAATCCCTAAAGTGCTAGAACTTTAGGAGTTTGATTCTAGACTCTTGATTATAATTTACTTCAAGGACTTAAGAAGGGAGAACAAATTGATAGAGCCCAAAAGTGCTTGCTCTCTAGTAATCCTTCTCTTTAAGGCTTGGACTCTAAGACCCTAATGTGCTAGCACCTTAGATCTCAAACCCTACCTCTTAGATATTGCTATTGTCATTCTCCAAACATATTATATTACTATTTTAAAAGAATCCATATCCCTAAGGCACTAATTGTTTGAGCTCTCTCATCGTGAAAGTGATCAACAAACTCTCAATTTCCATTCTCTTAAGATTTTACTAACGTTTGGTAACTCTAACCTGAGCTAACTTACTAATTTACTTGTTGTTGTTGCAAAATTTTACTACAACCATACTAACATACACCAAATTGCTGCATACATTTCTCTAATAGTGGCTTAACATACCCAAAAATTGCATCTAATGATTGGACAATGAAATCTATTAAGAAAATGCTAACTTTTCATTGTAAATTGCTGCAATTCTAAAGTGTAATTTTTGTTGTTGTTACAATTTATGTATTGTTGTTGTACCACTATTAACTACTACAATTTTACATCAGGCACAACATATTTTATTGTCTAGTGTTGTTAAGAGGTTGTACTTGGAAATATTCATATACATGTTGTACATGTTCTTTTTCTAGGCAGGTACTCAAATCATCTGATTACCTCTTATTTCCATGACCTAGACTTTGAATTAGGTGATCAAGAGAGGGGGTGGTAGGATTGGCTATAAAAATTGCTACTTTGATCCCTTGAGGTCACCAGGGAAGCCTCCCTTGTGGTGGACCTCCTTGTTAAAGCCCTAATATTGGCTCATTAACCCTTAATTGGGGCATATTAGATTAGTAATGTTATTTTATTTATATCGGCTTGCTCATTAACCATTAATTGGGGAATATTAGATTAGCAATGTTATTTTATTTATGTCGGCTTTAGGCCATTAGTTGTAATTATACCTCCTAGTCTC
>ML777270.1:957800-979568 GCA_009831015.1 Picea engelmannii
ATGTTAAGCCCTAATATTGGCTCATTACCCCTTAATTGGGGCATATTATATTAGTAATGTTATTTTATTTATGTCGGCTTTAGGCCATTAGTTGTAATTATACCTCCTAGTCTCCTATATATACCAAGGAGACGTTTTCATTTGGAATCATCTTGTACTTGAACATTTAAGTGGGGTGAAAGGAGGTTTCCCCCTCGAAGAGACTTATTATATGAAATTATCTCTTTTTCAAGGCGTTGAGTACTTTTTCTGAGGTTTTTCTATGCTATATTGATGTTTGGTTCTTAACATATCACTCCATGTTCAAGTGACAACTAATTGTTGAGTTTAAAAGTATTGATGGATGCATTGCATGTGCTTCTATCGTGAATGATAGAGACAAAATTTTGATTTTATTTAGGTAGAGTATTGATGCATGGATTGTTAAGAGTTTTTAATAACATGATTGTGATATTGCTTCAGGATGAGTTTCTTTAGCAAAGGCAACAATGGAAGAGGTGCTAATAGAAGTGTTAATAGAGGCAAATGAAATAATTGGCAAAGATGCCATAGAAGGCCATGATTTTTGATACATTTTGACGTTGATCCGCAAGAATTAAATAAACTTTTCCAAGCTTGATTTTTTAATCTAGTTGGCCAAGTAATTATGCAACCTATACCTGAGAGGCCTCCTTACCAACCACGTCCGAAAGTATCTAGTATCCACGTCCCCCGTCATGTGTCTAAACAGCCAGAACCACATGCTAATGATGGCTGCCAAGAAATTGTTCATCATCCTATAGCTCATCACCATGGTTGGCATACTGTGTCTTTTCCACTACCCTCTCATCCAACACCAATAAATCCAAATGCCTAATCTGATCATGTTGTCTCGCCAATACAATCCTCTCATGTAAGAAAAAGGCTAAAAACTGATGTTCCCAAGCCAGATCTAGATAAAGGAAAAGAGGTGGATAATCCCTCCAAGTCTTCTAAAGAATCCTGTGAATGAATATCCTCTCATCTCCACCTCAAAGATGATTGTTCCCATGTCATTAGTGAAATCCACCCACATGGTTCTCATTAATTGAAGGTTGTTGCATAGGATAAATCAAAAAAGGGATCAAGAGAAAGAAACAGTGGAAAGAGGTAAAATTCCCCTCACAACAAATATGGTTTTTAATCTTATTAATGTTATTTTCTTTTGGGGACAATATTTTTATTTGATATAACAATATTTTGGATAACAGATACATATTTAGATAGAGTTTTGGGACATCATGGATATAATGCTATTTTTGGATATAACCATGTTTTATTTTGTTGATACGAAAATATTTGATTATTAATATGAGGATGGGAGTTACAAGGATGATGTTTGAATCAAATGTTTGGGGTATTAAACTTTATGTTTTGATGATTATTTAAAATTGAAAATGGGAGTGACAAGGGGTCCCACCTATTTAGTTATTATTTAAATAGAACCTTAATTATATATTATCAATTATTTGTCTCCACTAATTAGTTAGGCTAATTAAGCCTAACAAAAGAAAGGTAGTTGAAATACCATAACTTATTGGAAAAGAATAAAATCTGAATGAAATGAAGAGACAAAGGAGAAAGAGAGAATATAAGGAGAAATTTTGCTATAAGGTTTACTCTGTACTTGTGAGATACTTCCATTCTTCATTCATTCAGATTTAACTAGAAGGCTTAACCATCTTGATGACAACAAGGTCTTGTTGAAGGCAACAATATTCAAAACTAAATCATATTTTCCATCAGCTTGTCTTTAAAGGTGTATGATTTATCTTTGGCAGACTATGTGTTCTTATTTGTTTATGGATTAAATTTCATGACTGATAAAGAATATTTTGCAAAATCACGTGACAACATTTTATGGCAAGTCGATCCAAATCTTTAGCTTCAGTTTTATTTTTTTGTTAGAGTATTTTTGTATGGTGTCCATCAGATGCTTCTAAATCTGACCTTGGTCCCTACCCTCATAGGGGTTTGTAAAGAGAATTCAACTTTGTATCTCAGAATGAAATCAATATAAAAATCAGATTTCCGATTCCAGTCTCACATGTGTATTATGATGATTTGGTTCAGATTTTGATTTCATCCTTGTCTCTTATCCATGCATACTCTTATTTAATTCCTTAATTAGTTTATTTCTTTTGTACAATTTCATATAATATATATAAAACCAGCCTTGGTCCCTCGTACTTAATACCTGCAGATTAAGTGATTGTTTTCTTTTTTTTAAGGCTATAAACCCTGGGTAACATTCCCAACTATATTGTCTTATCCCAACAAGATATGAAAATGATTGAGTAAGGTTCCTCATACCCTTTCCTCAACATTTTATTTGGTGACCATACTAGGGAGATCTTCCATATCTCTCTGGTTGATTGTATCACAATTGTATTTTATTTTTCTGTTTTATTGGATTACTCTTTGACTAAGTTTTTCCGTGACAGTACCTGTTACGAGACTATCCAATATTGAAAATGGTCTTGATGACCAAAATAACATTTCATTGACTTTATTCAACACTATTTTAGGAACTGCTAGTACTCGTGATGAACTTGAACGCTCTTGGGAAGTAATTGAAAGGGACATAACTATTCGTGAATGTTGGGAAGCTAGGCAAAGGAAACCTAGAAATCAACAATAATCTCCCTTTTTCGTTTTTTTTTTTATGTCCTTTAATCCTCCCATTTCTCGAAGGATAAGATGGTTGTCCCCTGAAGCTACCCTTATTTTTGAAATAGGAAGGAGGAAAATTGTCATATCAACACAAAAAAGTTCTCGTAGGTGAACCTTATCTGATTTTTCTAGTTCATCTTTATCACCCATACCTATCACTTTCAACATGACATCTGCGGGTAGCGGTAGTGGCACCAGAAGTGCCTCCTCCTCACAATATTCTGCTTCATCCATGATTGGTAGTATCTATAGTAATAAAATCCCTATTCAATCCACTACCAATCCTGCTAAGGTCATAAATAAATATGGACTTTTCCAATTTGAGGAAGATGCTACAACCACCCTGTGGCATGTACCTTCTCCCTTGAATCTCACACCAACCACCCACCCATTACCATAATTCAAGGATCATTTACCTAGGTTCTCGAGAAATGGTACTATTACTACGAATGAACACCTGGTAGCATTCTCTAATGCATGTCATAACATAGGGGCTAATGATAACGACACTTACATGCATTTATTTGTCAATTCTCTCGAAGGGAAAGCTACAACAATTTTTTTTGACCTCCCTCCCAAAATCCTTTCGACTTGGGAAGAATTGGTTTATTGTTTCAAGTCCACTTATGGACAGCCCAAGAGTCCAATTGAACAACTAAGGGAATACAACAATATTTCCTATAAGGATGGTGAAACCATTAAATATTTTAACCTTCACTTCACCAAATTATATAATCAAATCCCTAAACTAATCCGGCCTCAAAATCCGCCTGCTTTCATGCATTATTATAATGCATTAATTTCCCCTTATCGTCATAGACTTGAAGAGAAGGATATGAAAATCTTGGTTCCACCCTTCAGACTTGCCTAGAATACGAAGAGAAACTTGAAATAATAGGCTCCCTAAGGGAGACTTGGTTAAGAAAACATACATGTCTGCCCTCCTACAAATTGTGCAATATATGAATAATAGGATGATAACTTACGAGAAAAAAGGAAATTGTTCTTCCTCTCCCCCCAGGGCCTCTTCTTATTCCTTAGCACCTCTTAGGAATACTGATGAAAACACTTTTCAGCCAAAGGCCATAATGGCTCGTAGTTGGTGTAACTTCTGCAAAGAAAAACATGAGGATAATACTTGCAAAGTTAAGAGAAATGATAGGGATAAGATATTTGGGAAAATCCCCGATACCATGATCGTTGTTTTAGATTGGGTTGAACCAGAAGATGTTATGGTAATCAATACTAGGAATAAATATTACCCTGCCAAGGGAAAATATGACCTTCCCCGCACTTCATCCACCCCAAGCTCATCTTCTCAAAACATTGATACTCAAGTTGTCAGAACTTCGAATAATCAAGGAGTGTCTTTTCCTCTTCCCTCATCTAAGTATAATATCCTTAATCAATTGGATACTATCAAATTTGATGCTACTCTTTTGGACATGGTTGTTGTCCCAAAACAACAGAATCATCTTAAAGATTTTATGGAAGGTAAGATTTCTACCATAGCTAATCTATTTGAAGAGTCAAAGGAAGATGACTCAACTGTAAATAAGATAGGTGTAAATAATTTTAGGAACAATGTAAAAAAAACCCCTTTCTATATTTTGGTAAAAATTATGGATAAAATAGCTCATTGTTTCCTAATTTATGGCGGGTCCGATCCAAGTGTGATGTCTAAAATTATCATGGAAGATCTTGGCTTATCATGCACTAACGAAAATTCTAGGAGCATGCTCTCTTATAACATTTTGTAGAAATCAACTATAGGTGAAATCAAGGATGTCGCCTTAGTTCTGTGCACACATCCCGAGACAAGAACAACCCTCAACATCCAAGTAATTGATATGTCGGTGAGTAACTATTCAATTATTTTAGGAAGAGATTGGAAATCCTTAACTGGTGGATACCTTTCACTTGATGGTACACATTTGTTCGTCACTCAGAACGGAAAGAACATTATAGTCCTCAGGGAAGGAATAATGTAACCATATATAGAGAGCGTTCCCAAACATAATGTAAATTATCTCGAAGAATATTTGAGAGTGTACTCTATCTTTTCTGATGAGAGTGACATTATCCTTGAACTAGTTGATTTTGATGATGGCATGTGGCACATGCATTTCGATGGCTCATGTTCAAATAAAGGTAATGGACCCGATATCATTCTATATTCTGCTATAGGTAAAATCCACAATTTTTCTTATTGGTTGGAATTTTCTTGCACAAACAATGTCAACGAGTTTGAGGCCTTATTGTTAGGCATCGAAAATGCATATAACCTTGGTTGTGGCCACCTTACAGTTTTTGGTGATTCTGAACTTGTTGTGAATCTTGTACATAAGATTTATTCACCAAGAAATAAATTACTTAAACATTATACTCAAGCTATTTGGATGCCGATTTCAAATATTTTATCATTTAACATCACTCATGTTACGAGGGAACTTAATTCAATGGTTGATAGGTTAGTTGTTTTTGCAGCATCCCCTACCTGACAACTTTTACCTCAAAGACCTGATTGTATGTTTCAATCTCTATATCATCCTCACATCCCTAATAACTTAGAATCATGGTAGGTTTTCCCGAGTGACAAAGGCATTTTTTCTTTCCTATAAAATGAATTGTTTAAGCCCAAAGAAATAATCTCTATTAAAGGTGACAAATTTCCTAAAGGCTTGACTCCTCTCCAAAGTTCATTTTCTTCAAGTGATGTAGGAAACAAGGAAAAACATAAGGAAGAGGAGCCGAAAAGGAAAGTCAGTGATATAATTTCCTTGAATATTGGGACATCCAAATATCCAAAGATCATTAAATTAGGTGCCCAATGTTCTGATGAAGAAAAAATGAGATTCATAGAATTACTCTGTGAATTTCAAGACATCTTTTCCTGGTCATACGAGGATCTTCGTGGTTTTGATCTTACTCTCATACAACATGCCATTCCTATCAAGGAAGGGGTAAAACCAGTTAGGAAAAAAAAAGACCTATTAACCCTGTGCTCGAAGCCACTATTAGGAAAGAATTAGAAAAATTGTTGAAATATAATATAATATTTCCAGTTAAGTATTCTGACTATGTTTCAAATCTAGTCCCTATTCGGAAAACTATTGGCCAGATCATATTATGTGTCAATTTCCATGCATTGAATAGAGCAAGTGTCAAATACCATTTTCCGCTTCCTAATATGGAAATGATTTTACAACAGGTTGCAGGGTCTCAAATGATGTCCTTACTTGATGATTTTTCTAGGTATAATCAAATCAAGGTAAAAATGACTGATATGTATAAAACTGGATTTACCACATGCTGGGACATGTTTGATTATGAAAACATGCCTTTTGACTTGTCTAATGTAGGTTCCACCTTTCAAAGAGATATGCAAATAGATTTTTATGATCTAATCGGTAAGATCATCCAAGTTTAGTTTGATGAGTTGACTGTTTATTCTAAAAACCGGTTGGATAATTTTGGTCATCTTAGAAAAGTTCTCATGCACTGTAGAAAATTTGGCATCTCTTTAAATGCTTCCAAATCTATTTTTGGTGCCATGAAGGGAAATCTCCTCAGTCATATTTTTCTGATTCAGGATAAGCATAGATCTCGAGAGGATTACTGCCATTCTAAACCTCCCTGCCCCCACCTCCAAAAAAGAAGTTCAAGCTTTCATGCGAATTATTAATTTTGTTCATAGATTTGTTCTTGATTTTGTTGTCATGGTTAAACCAATCCATAATACTCTGAAGTAGGATCTTTCTTTTTCTTGGATAGATGATGTCGAGAATTCTTTCCTTAGGATTAATAAAGCAATTAGCTCTGCATCGGTTCTAGCAAAACTGTATTTTGAGAAAGATTGTATCATATATACCAATGCCACCGAGGAAGAAATTTCTACTATCCTCTTACAAAGTGATGACCAAAACAATAAAAAACTGGTATCTTGCATGAGTCAAAGTTTATCAGATGATGAGGTCAAATATTCTTATATTGAGAAACATACTTTTTCTCTTGTCAAGGATATAGAAAAATTTCACCATTTTATTTTGGGAAAACATACTCAGGTAAAAGTCTCTTTACCTGTTATCAAGTTTCTTCTTTCACAAAATTATCTTTCAGGAAAACTTGCACATTGGTTTGCCAAAATTCAAGAGCATGATTTGACGATAATTACTTTGAAGAAAATCGATGGATGAGACCTATCCCTTCACTTAGATCAACAACTTGAACCAAGTGAAGAACTTGAAGAACAGGATAATTCAGTTTTAGTGCTATTTATATTGAAAATCAAAACCTTTCTTTATCTGAGCATCCTTGGTATAAAAATTTGGTGTATTATTTGCAGTTGCAAAGGTGTCCAGATGGGTTGGATCCTCACCAGAGGAGGAGAATATTCCTTGAAGCTTCCAAGTATATCATATTAGGATACTTTTTGTTTAGGAGTTTTGTTGATGGTTTGTTACTTCGATGAGTAAATGATGAAGAAGCACAAAATTTATTACTCGAAATCCATGGATGATCAACTTCTGTCATTCACATCGGTGGCCATTTTTCTACTAAGGCTACTGCTTTTAATATCATAATAAATGGTTACTACTGCCCTTTGATATTTCCCGATTCACATAAATTTGCAAGATCATGTGATAATGAAAAAAATTCGCTTGGAAATAGAGCCTTTTTGCCATGCCTTTACAACCTGTCCTCCTGGATTTCCCTTTTTCTAAATGGGGTCTAGATTTTATTTGTCCTATCAATCCTCCATCTTCTGCATGGCATATATTTATTTTTACAACCATTGATTACTTTACTATGTGGAGCGAGTTTTTCCCTCTTAGACACACATAGGATGAGCATGTACTTTCTTTCCTAGAATCTAATATCTTTTCCAGATTTAGTATCCCATTAGAGATCATTATGGACAATGGCCTAGCCTTCATTTCTGCAAAAATGACCCAATTTATGGCTAAGTTAGGTGTCAAACATTTCACTTCATATTCTTATTACCCTCAGGGAAATGGGCAAGTAGAGTCCACTAACAAGAATCTGGTTAGGATCATAAAGAGAATTATAGAAGACAAACCTCACTAGTGGCACACACTTCTCACTTATGCTCTTTGGGCATACCGTACAACCACCAAAGCAAGTAAAGGTTTTAATCCCTTTCATCTCATATATGGCCAAGAGGTTATTCTTCCTACTAAGCTAGATCTTTCCTCCTTATGGCTAATGTTACAGACTGAAGAATTAAATTCTTCTAATGTTCTTCAAGGGATAAATGCATTGTTAGCCCCAGAAGAACAAAGAAATTTTTCCTTGGAGAACCCAAAAACAAGGCAACAAACAGTGAAAAAGTATTTTAACAAACGAGTAAAGGTTGTTGAATTCAAGATTGATGATAAAGTCCTACTATGGGACTTAGCCCATGCAGAAAGAGAGAGTAGAAGGATAACTTATGTTATAAGTTTTGCTCTGTACTTTTGAGATACTTCCATTCTTCATTCATTCTGAGTTTACTGGAAGGCTTAACTATCTTGATGACAAAAAGGTCTTATTGAAGGTAGCATGATTCAAAATTGAATCATATTTTCCATGGGCTTGTCTTTAAAGGTGTATGATTTATCTTTGGCAGTCTGTGTGTTCTTGTTTGTTTATGGATTAAATTTCATAAATGATAAAAAATATTTTGCAGAGTCAAGTGACATCATTTTATGGAAAGTTGATCCAGATCTTTAACTTTAGTTTTCTTTTGTTGTCAGAGTCTCTTTGTATAGTTCCCATCAGAGGCTTTTAAATCTAACCTTGGTCCCTACCCTCGTAGGGGTTTTTAAAGAGAATTCAACTTTGTATCTCATTATGAAATCAATATAAAAATCAAATTTTGGATTTCAATCTCACATGTGTATTATGATGATTTGGTTCAGATTTTGATTTCATCCTTGTCTCTTATCCATGTATACTCTTATGTAACTTCTTGATTATTTTATTTCTTTTGCACAATTAAATTTAATATATGTAAAACTAGCCTTGGTCCCTCGTACTTAATACTTGTGGATTAAGTGATTGTTTTATTTTATTTTATTTTAAAGCTATAAACCCCAGGTAACATTCCCAACTATCTTGCGTTATCCCAACAAGATATGAAAATGCTTGAGTAAGGTTCCTCATACCTTTTCCTCAACAAGAAACACAATACCAAGAGAGTGTACCTTTTCCAAGAGAAGCACACAAGAGAGAGATACCAAAGAGACTAGTGCCCTAACTGCTACTCCTCAAACTTGCACCCTAATTGCTGAAACTGCTACAACTGCTCAAACTTGCACCATAACTGAGTGAGTGAGAGTGTGCAAATGAGGTATCGCCTTACCTCTATTTATACTAACATGTACAAGTGACTTTTCATGTGGGACTGACTTCTCTTTTTGGATCCTTCTAATTATTTATTATTATTCTCCTTGGACCGACTTCTCTTCTAGGGTATTTCCACATATGTTTAATGGTTCTCTTGCTTCCAAAATCTTCTATTCTAAGCACAAATGTTATAATGGAGGTTAATAACTCCCATAAATAATAAAACATAAACAATGGAAAGTTGTGAAGCTACTTGGAGACATTTGATTGGATCAATCAAATGTTGTAGTCATGTTGTGTCACATGAGCTCAAAATAAAATTTGTGAATCCTAATAAACCATATCATGGAATCTAGCGAGAACATCTGAATTGAATACCTACATGTACTCAAGAGAAAAAATGGTTTTGGGATATTTGTGAAGGAATTTTTGGAGAATTTTTAGAAGCTTGGAGTTGGTGATGAAAAGTTGCTAGGGTTTTCTGTCCTGAATTCCATTTCCATGCTTGGTAGTTTCAATAAACATTCATATGATGAGGATTCTGGTTTTGCAATGGAATCACATGAAGAAAATTCAGACGTACTTCATTCATGTTCTTTCTTAGCACAAAGTTTTAGGTCTTGAGCATATAAAACACTGGGCCATGCATAAGCTTGGCCTAAACAACAAGAGGACATGATTACAGAGCGCTTAACAAATGACATTTATGTTGCATTATATATATATATATATATATATATATATATATATATATTGGTATTGGGGTAAGCTTGTAGGTCCAACATGTATTAGGTTTTGAAAGAAAAAATGTTTTGTTGAGCCAACCTTACATGCTTGAAGAGTAAGTGATCTTCATAACCCTAGTCCACATTTACGTGTATGTTTTAATTTGGGGTCAATGTTCATAATGCCATGAAGGTTTTGATGACCACCCATAATTAAAGGAGACTTGAGAGGGTTTCTATCCAAACATAGGGGAGGCCACTCCTGAAACACTTTGAAGGAAGGCTTGCAGGCTTGGCATGATTGATGGAGGAGACCCATCATGGGGAAATCAGAGTCCAGACATTTGGAATCCCATTGGACCACTTGGAAAGGCCCTAAAAGTACAATTCTTTGTGTTATAGAATATGAAATAATCCTTTGCATACAATAAGGGCCTTTGGAGGTGGATGGTGCACCAACATCCCCGCTTTTCCCTTTGCTTGTGGAAATGGATCACTATTAGGGGGTTTTTCCCTTAATTTTGTACATGTGGCTTGAGAAGCCCTTATTTTTTATATTTTTAGATTAATTTATTGTTGAAGAGGGAATTTTACCCCTCCATAGGCTATATTAGGGGATTTTAGCCATAGAAATGGACATTTTTTTTAGGGAAGTTGAGCAAATCCTCTATAAATAGAGATGAACTTATCCTCATTTGAACACAACTTTAAGGGAATAATCCCTTAGGAGGTATGCAATTTTCTGAAATTTTGTTGGAGCATCTTTTCCTTATGCACTCATGCTCATTTTTGGAGAATTGATCTAGTGGATGGTTTTCTTGTTTTGGTGGATGCTTCATGAAACCAGGGTTTTATTCATGCATAAAAACTTGGTCTAGTAAGTGGTATTTTCCAAGTATTTATGTTTGTTCATGGGATTTGAGTGAATGCTCTATTAAAGGGGTGATAAGTTGCATGTCATATTGTTTCCTTGAATAATTTGGCTAGAAACCCTATGGAAGGATTGGGAGTGGTCATCCCTTTTCCTTGTCTTATCCATCTTAATTTATTGAAGCATATAAGGTCAAGATTAGGGATTGTGAGGGGACATCCCCCTAATATTGTATTTGAGGTTGGAACTGTAATTTCCCCTTCCAAATGATCTCTCTAGGAGGATGACTTAGTGGTGTATTTGATTCCCGTAGGCCATAGTCGATTAAAAAAGGGAATTAATAGATTAATTATTTGATGTCACTTGGAGGAAAAATATACATTATCAAGTGACATTGAGTAATTAAAAAGTGACTTGAAGAATAAAGTGAATAAAACCTTATAAATTCACTTATAAAACCTTATAAAAGGGTCAGCAAAAGCGTGAGAGAGATAAAATAAATATGAGAGCTCATTCTCTCATTATGTTGATCATTTTACTAAATTGATTTGGAGAGAGCTATTGTGGCTTGACTTGCTAGGGTTTTGCGAAAAAACCCTTGTGGAGAATTGGTTTTGGTGATTAAATATTCTGCTCTATCTGATTAGTGGGGACGATCATTTAGATTTTCCACTTGGATTTCATTATTGAGGATATTGATTCAATATTTTGCAACAGATCGGGGTTTGTAGAGACCATAAATTTGTTAGAGGAGGGTGAGATAAATTTTTGAAGTTTGAAGTGTCATAGTAGAGGCTGATATTTTTCATAGGAAGTTTGTATTCTCCTTGAGGGGCCGCCATTTCCTTAGGGAGTTCGAGTTCCTATTTGTGGAGGCCATGTTCCTTGTGGAGGGGTGAGTCCCTTGCCTAAGGAGGTTGTATTCTTCTTGAGGGGCCACCATTTCCTTAGAGGGGAAAAATTTTATAGTGGTGGAGGCGAGTTCTTTGTGAGAGGAGGATAATATTCCTTCTGGGAAGCAGGTCATGACCATTTAGACAACAACTCATGGATTACCAACAATCATTCCAACTACATTTTAATCTCTATTTATTAGCCAACTATACTATCAACTACAAGTGTAATTCTGATTAGACCTATGAATGTTTTATGATGTATTTGTTCATGTTGGAATAATAATAAATCCGATCATTTGGATATTCTCTTTTGTGTCATTGCATCTCTATCTATTTTTTCTTTTGTTGTGACAAATTGTATGCCAACTTTTTTATGTGATGTCACAAATTTTATGCCAACTTTTTTTATGTGATGTCACAAATTGTTTGACAAAAGTCACAAACCAAATTAGCACATAAAACCAACCAGAAAACACACAAACATAACAACATCAGTAAAGGGTATTCTAGTGGGTGTGAGTATGTCAACAAATTGTTTGAAAAAAGTCCTATATTGAAAATAAACCCTACAAAAATAAAAAGGGGGGCTTTATAGTAGAACTTAATATATCATAAAACTGTTGGACAAAAGTTCTATGCCAAACAACCCTTAAAATATAACAACAATAAGAAAAAAATTATAACAACAGTAAGGAGGGATATTTTAGTGGTTATATCAAAGCTAGTATTCATGCCAACCTGTGTATTGCATGTCACTTTGATGATTTTGGGGGAAGGAGTACACATCACATATAGGATAAGAAGGTATAGAGGAGCTGAAAACATTTACCAATCAAAGTCGGAAGGAGAGGAAGACACGGGGGATAGATATCAACAACTAGATGACTGTTCTAGGCATATTTTAAATGAATTTGCAAGAGCACATAATGACACAGTAAGGGTACAAAGTAACTTAGAAATGGGGTAGCAACAAATGGTTGAGCTTCTCACAGAGCTTGTGGAAGATACTCAAGGGAACCAAAACATTGTGGCTAATGATGGTTTGAGAGGGACTGATGACAACCATCATCACAAAGGAAACCATGTTAAAGGGAGTCATACACATGTTCCTACATAGAATTACATTGGGTACACTAGTAGAGTGACTTCTAGACTTCATATGCCTCAATTTTCGAAAGGACAAGAAGCGATAAATCAGAGGAAACCCAGACAAGGAGAATATTTCACAAACTATTTGAGGGAATATCAGACTCTAGGGGAGGAGATACAAGAAAACATGTTTTTACAAGATTTTTGTACTATCAAGTATGGGAATATTCCTAGATATTTCAATAGGGGCCCACAAAGTTGGGAGCTTTAGAGTAAAGTTGGGAAGTATTCCATTCCTTACTTTGATGGCTCTAGCAAATCTACTGCTAGGGCATGGGTACACAAGTTGGATACTTATTTCCAACTCAACCCCATGACAAAGTTAGAGGCCATCAAGTATGCTACCTTGAACTTGGATGGAGAGGCCCAGGAGTGGTGATACCATGGGCTAGTCACATTGGGGCATGCATGTATCGCATCCTACTTGGATTTCACTAAGATACTTATGGACCAATTTGATAGGAGGGATCCAAGGTTTCATTTTAGGGAGTTATCACAGCTCATGAAGAGTGGGGTGACATATGCATACATTTTATAGTTTTAGAGGGTTCCAATCATGGTGACAAATGTGTCTGAGCACAAATTGGTTATGCTTTTAACTAAAGCACTATCTAAACCCCTGCGTGGGTGGATTAAGTCCTTCAAACAAGGATCTTTACAGGATGCTACATGATACTATCACTAGGACAAGGGACATGGAGCATGTAGTCCCTAAGAACAAATTTCCTCCTAAACATTTTATTCCTCAAAAGAACAAAGACAAGAAACCTTTCTAGAAGGAGTGGACCAACAGAGATAGATTGGATGATGATGACTAGAGGGAACTAACGAGAATGAAGATTTGTTTCAACGACAAGGAACCTTAGGAACCTATTCCCATGAGAAATCCATGAGGATATTTCTCTTGTTCCCGTGCTAGAGCAAGATCCATCTCTGATCCCATGAATGAAGGTTTTGATGAAAAATTTGAATATCAAGCACCTCAAAAATTTGTTGAAGAACAAAAGCATGAAGAAAAAGTTGATGAGAAAAGTAATCAAGCACATGAATAACATGTCTATGAAGAGTTTCATTGTTCCATACATGAATATTTTGATGAGGAATTTGAAGATCAAACACTCTAGGTTCCCGTTGAAGGCTTAGAGCATGAAAATCATGAAGATGAAGAAAGTTATCGAAAATTTGAAGAAGAGCAAGAGCCACCTCATGAATCCATTGAATAAGAAGGATTTGATGGACCACATCATGTTGAAGAGAAATTATATGAAGAACAATCTAATGGAGAGATCACTCCTCATGAAGATGAGAAACTGGTAAGCCTTAGATCTTCTCAAAATTCTGAATTTAATGATCTTGATTGTTGTGATTTTGAGAAGATTGAATTTGAAGAAAATCCTTCAAGTAATGATAAGTTTGAGAAGGTATTTGATCCTCCATTTAATGGAGATGTGGGAATCCAAGATTTTGTCTCTCCTTCATGTTAGAAAAAAAAGGATCACAGAGCAATAAAATAAAACAAATGTGGAAATAAAACACAGAAGATACACAATATAATAGAGACACAGATATATGTGGTTCACCCAGTGTGGTCTACGTCCTCCAGAGAAATTGCAAGTTCCTTCCTTTATTATTATCCAACAAATGAAGGGATACAACCTACAACACACATGTTGTAACTTCCTCTTATTTCTCTCACAATATCCTCTCTCAGAATACAATATTCACAATGATGCATAGCCACAATACATTTCCCTCATAAAAGAGGGTTTCCTTCCAGGGAAAAAAACACTAACATAACTTCTACCGTCAGATTTGTGACCTTATAATGAATGATCCAGATTTACAATGAAATTACAATATACATTTACAAGGAAATTTACAATGAAACCCCCCCTGCACTCCCCTGCGTGGATGAGTGTACATTATTCTAGGGTGTAAAGTCTTCATGGGGTATAAAAACGACTGAAAACAAAGACCTATGAATAAGGAAGATAATCAAGCTCCACAACCAACACTTCACATGAAGATAATGGTTCGTAAGTTACAATATTTTCCAAGTTTTTTATTTCTCTGATTCATCCTTTGATGGTTCAAAAAGTGAAGAGGTTTTAGAGAAACCCTAGGATTTGGTCAAATTTTCATTTAATGAAGAACATGATGATCATACAATTGAAAATATTGATGATATTCTACATATTAGGAATCTTAAATGGGATATTAGTCGTTTTCTTTTTTATGGGGATCCTATTTATGATATTGATGATGATTCTAGTGTCAATATTGCAGAATTGTTGCCTTTTGGAACAACCATGATTTTCCAGAAAAAGTTTTATCATCACTTTCAGCCGTATTTTTGGCAACATGGCTGATTTTTGGAAACATGAAGAGGAAATTTTCATAGATTTGTTTCAACCATCTAGGGATGATTTATTACAACTTTTCATGGAAATTTACAACCATATTGTATGGGGTATGATACATATTGTTTGGATAACTTGGAGCTATTTTATGAATGTAAAAATTTGGAAATTTTTGTAGCCACCCCTATGCTTAGATTTTGGTGAACATTCATGTGTCAAATCAACATTAGAGCACTCTTATGAGGCTATGATTCACACAGGGTACTAAGTATTTCATAGTAGAAATTTCCAACCATATTTTTCTTCATCTTGTCCTCAATGTCGTTGGAGATACAACAAGGTATTATTCTTTTGGTGCTAAAATATCTATGGGGAAAAAGTGTTTTCAACTTATGGTTTGTTGTGAGAATTTCTAGTCACATATAGAAGGGAAACAATCCCTAAGTTGGGAACAATTTATTTTTTCAAGATTTGACTTTACACCCCATTTCTCATCCATATTTTATTTGAGAAACCATGAATAATTTTTCAGAATTCTTATGATCCCATCACAAGTCTTGAATTGTGACATTGTACATGAGAGCCAAGGTGTCCATCTCTTGAAATATGTGGATCATCCTTATAAGATGCAATGGTTTCATCATGAAGGTATTTCTTGGAGAAATAATCAACCATCATTGTTCTATTGCAACCTCATTTAAAAATGGATAGGGAAAGCTTGTGGATGCACACCCTACTCTTGGCATGATTTTGTTGCTCTTTCCTGCCCTCATGAGTTGGATTCTATGTTTGGTCATGATGTAAAGTATGTATTAGCTAATGATCACTTTGTAATAGATATATCCTAGTTCTAGTTCATAGCTAAGCACAAGGATATAATTTTTTATTTCATAAGATGCTAGGGTGGCTTCATTGTTTGTATGATTTTACCTAGATTTTCCTTTCTCATGTCAAGTAGAGTAGGATAGTTGTATGCCATGTTTTGTGTTTCCTTTATGCTTGTTGATTGTGCTTTCTTACTTTCTTGTTTTTATTTATTGCTTGAATTTATGCGTTTATAATTAGTTCTATCTTTTGATTTAGTCATCTCTCTCTCTATATATATACATATGTGTCTGTGATGAAATAAATATTTTTGTTGCATTTCATTGATATTTTCATATACCAAGGGGATCATATCCCCTTTCCCTTTGTTGCTAATGATTCTATGGTGTGATGTAGTAGGATATTTTAGGTTTGATGCATAGTGTAGGTCTTGGAGTTCCAAATATTTCTAAGGTTCTAATGCACTCTACGGTGAGCACATGTACCCATGTTGGAGCAAGATGTTACCCCCTCGCGTCTAGGAATTGTGATTGATTTTCTAAATGAGAATTGTGATTTATTTTGTGAGAGACACGAAAACAGTCTCCAAATTACTAGGTGGCAAGTTGTGAAGCTTCTTAGAGACATTTGATTGGATCAATCATATGTTGTAGTCACGATGTGTTACATGAACTCAAAAGAAAATTTATGAATCCTGATGAACCATCTCATGGAATCTAGCGATAACATCCAAATTGAAGCCCTACATGTGCTCAATAGAACTAATGGTTTTGGGCTATTTGTGAAGGAATTTTTGGAGAATTTTTAGAATCTTGGAGTTAGTGATGAAAAGTTGCCAGGGTTTTCTATCCCAAATTCCATTTCCATGCTTGGTAGTTTCAATAAACATTCATATGTTGAGGATTCAGGTTTTGCAATGGAATCACATGATGAAAATTTAGAGGTACTTCATTCATGTGATTTCTTAGCACAAATTTTTAGGTCTTGAGCATATAAAACAATGGGCCATGCAGAAGCTTGGCCTAAACAAAAAGAGGATAATATTATAGAGCACTCAACAAATGACATTTATGTTGGATGATATGTACATGTATAAATATTGGTGTTGGGGTAAGCTTGTAGGTCCAACCTATATGAGGTTTTGAAAGAAAAAAATGTTTTCTTGAGCCGATATTACAAGCTTGAAGAGTAAGTGATCATCATAACCCTAGTACACTAAAATGTGTAGGTTCTAATTTGGGGTGATATATTCATAATGCCATGAAATTTTTTATGTCTTCCCATCCTTAAAGTAGACTTGAAATGGTTTCTATCCCGACACATGGGAGGGTCACTCCCAAACCACTTTGAAGGAAGGCTTGTATGCTTGGCATGATTGATGGAGGAGACCCATCATGGGGAAATTAGAGGTTGGGCATTTGGAAGCCCATTGGCACATTTGGAGAGGCCCTAAAAGTACAAGTATGTGTGTTATAGAGGATGGAATAAGCCTTTTCATTCAAGAAGGGTCTTTGGAGGTGGACGTTGCACCAACATCCTCGCTTTTCCCTTCATTTGTGGAAATGGGTCACTATTGGGGGTTTCTACCCTTAATTTTGTACATGTGGCTTGAGAATCCCTTCTTTTTTATATTTTTAGATTAATTAATTATTGAAGAGGGCCTTTTTCCCCATCCATAGGCTAGATTTGGGGATTTTGTCCTTAGAAATTGATATTTTATTTTGAGGGAAGTTGAGTAGTTCCTCTATAAATAGAGGTGCACTTATCCTCATTTGAACACAACTTTAAAGGAGAAATCCCTAAGGAGGTTTGAAATTTTCTGAAATTTTGTTGGAGCATCTTTTCCTTATGCGCTCATGCACATTTTTGGAGAATTGATATAATGGATGATTTTCTTGTTTTGGTGAATGCTTCGTGAAACTAGGGTTTTATTCATGCATAAAAACTTGGTCTAGTAAGTGGTATTTTCCAAGTATTTATGTTTGTTCATGGTATTTAAGTGAATTCTCTATTAAAGGGGTGATAAGTTGCATGTTATCTTTTTTCCTTGAGTAATTTGGCTAGAAACCCTAAGGAAGGATTGAGAGTGGTCATCCCCTTCCGTTGTCTTATCCATCTTAATTTGTTTAAGAATACAAGGTCAAGATTAGGGATTGTGAGGGGACATCCCCCTAATATTTTATTTGAGGTTGGAATTGTAATGTCCCGTTCCAAATGATTGCTCTAGGAGGATGACTTAGTGGTCTATTTGATTCTCGTAGGCCATAGTCGACTAAAAAAAGGGAATTAACAGATTAATTATTTGATGCCACTTGGAGTAAAAAGTTTCATTATCAAGTGGCATTGAGTGATTAAAAACTGACTTGAAGAATAAAGTGAATAAAACCTTATAAAGTCATTTTACTCACTTAAGTGAAGGTAAAAAGGTAAAAGGGTGAGAAAGGGTGAGAGAGATAAAAGAAAGATGAGAGCTCATTCTCTCATTATGTTGATCATTTTACTAAATTAATTTGGAGAGAGCTCTTGTGGCTTGACTTGCTAGGGTTTTGCAAAAAAACCCTTGTGGAGAATTTGTTTCAGTGTTCAAAGAGTCCACTCTAGATAATTAGTGGGGAAGATCATTCATATTTTCCACTTGGATTTCATTATTGAGGATATTGATTCACTCTTTTGCAACAGATCAGGGTTTGTAGAGACCATAAATTTGTTGGAGGAGGGTGAGATAAATTTATGAAGTTTGCAGTTCCATAGTAGGGGCAAATTTTTTTCCCAGGAAGGGTGTATTCTCCTTGAGGGGCCACCACTTCCTTAGGGAGGCCGAGTTCCTGTTTGTGGAGGTCATGTTCCTTATGGATGGTTGAGTCCCTTGCCTAAGGAGGTCATATTCTTCTTGAGGGGTCATCATTTCCTTAGAGGGGACAAATCTTCTAGTGGTGGAGCCGAGTTCTTTGTGAGAGGAGGATACTTTTTTATGGGTGTTATATATGCACTAAAAACACACTAAAAACCCTCAATTAATTTTTCAAACCGGGGTAAGTAAACTTAGAGTTGTAGAAAAATATATGCCAAAGGTAGAAGGGTTGGTAGTAGTATAGTCTAACTAAGGAAGTGGCTATCTAAGGCTAATCTATTCAAGCAAAGATACCTAATGAGAAAACCCTACTAAGCAACTTGAAACTATGTAACCTAAGTAATTTTGACCAAGGATAGATGGATAGTTCTAAGAAAGCAAGTAAAAACCCTATGTAAAGCAAACTAGTTCATAATAATATGCAAAAGAAACTATTAAGCATAACGATAGGAAAATAACAAAAGCAAACTACTTTAAATTGCAAACCTACATTCAATGAGTAACTACCCTATGAAAGAAAGTAAATAAACAAGTTGACAACTATTATATTAAAGCAAGTAAATAAGACAACTAGCTAACCTATTAAAGCAAGTGAACAAGTAAGAAAAACAACTAGCTAACCTATTAAAGAAAATAAACAACTAAGTACTCTAAGATAACTTCTACTGCAAGTAATCTAATTAAAACTTCTCATTGAACAACTATCTAGCCTAAAAGGCAAGTGGACTATATTCTTAATTCAAACTTCAAAACTATTTCTAATTCATGAAAGGAAATCTATTTAATTGAAAGCAAGAAAGAACTAACAACTAACCTTTAATCTATGATAAACAAATTTTTCTCTAACCTATCAAAGCAAAAGACTATCTATCCTACAACAACAATAAAACTATCTTCTAAGCTATGAAAGAAAGAAACTATATCTTCTGATCTATGAAAGCAGGAAACTAGATCTTTTAACCTATGAAAGCAAGAAAACTATCCTTTAACCTATGAAAACAAGAAAACTATCTTTTAACCTATGAAAACTCAAATATAGTGTTGGTGGTTGTGTGAATGTCTCCGATGTCATATGATATCTCAATGGAACTTGACAACAAAGGATAATTCAAGTGGTATAAGTTCAATATTGATCTCAATAGCAAAGTGAAAGGTATGGATTAAACAATCCAATGAGAATTTAGCCATTACGGAAACAATATTAATTACCCCGCATATTCATGAGTTAACCATCAACAATATAACGAGGTCATAACTGTACTTCTACACTATGTAAGAAAAATTCATAAGTAGATTCAATCATTAACTAAGAAATATAATTGCAATCTAATTCTAGGAAAGAAATTACATAAAATGAAACTATGCTATATCTATTCTAACAATTCAAACTGCAATAAGAAAAATGCTTAAGAACATAAATTAAAACATGACATATAAAAAGTAAACTAATGCATGTATTGACTAACAATTGGTTAAGAAAATTATACAATAAAAAGACTAAAATTAACCCTATCCATCCACCAAATCCTTGTTAAAGAAAGCCCAAATTAAAATTTTGTTCTACTCTATTTAAAACTCTGTTTTAAATTTAATTCTAACAACATAAAATAAAACACAGTCTAATATATAATTGCACATGGGGTTAGTCTATGAATTTGCAAATTCGTTCCTAACTACAAGATCAACGCATGCTAACACAGTCCTTCATACTAACCTGCAAAAGAGAGTCAAAGCAATTAAACTACAACAACAAATTAATTAACAAAATTATAATACATGTACATGAAATAAAGAGAAACAACTAAACTATAAAATGCATAAACAACATAAAGAACAGTTACCAGACTGCTGGTGGACCCCCTAGCAAGTCGTGGTTAATTCTCAAATGCACACCATGAGCTTAGCAAGATAAATTAACCATTAAAATGCAGAAACACAGTTTTGTATAACTTCGGCAATGGAAAGTGGCAAGAATAAAAGAGAGTCACGTTTTTCTCCAATACACTACTCCTATTGCTTCTTAAGCTATTGTATGACCATCCTAGTGGTATTTATAAGTTTACAGACCAAGTGGTCAACCACAGGAGGGTCGAACCACTTCTAAATTCAGCAATTTACATTAAATGATGCCCCAACTGCTGAAACAGAGCGAGCCAATAATCGCCCTGTTTAACAACCAAAATTGAGTTGTCGGGAGTTCAGTAGTTGGAGGCCCCAAGCATGAAAAAAACCCATTTTCCTGATTTGCCCACCATTTTTGTGCAAGACATGATGTTGGACATAGTGCCAGATCAGGTATCAAATCGAGTGCTGGAATGAGTGTCAGACTGAGTGCTGGAAGAAGAAACATGATGCGTTTTTTCCCTGTAACACCAAAAAACGTGAATCACATCCTTTAAAGCATAAAAAAATGATGAATTATACTCAATATTATCATCAAACATGAATCATATGTACCTAGTGTAGATCGTACAATTTTAGCATAAAATTCTTCAAAAAGCTCCTTCAAAACATTAAAAACACATATGTACATTCGGGAAAAAGTGTCTAATAACTGTCATAAATTGATCATATCTCGGGCCCAACAATATTCCTTCTGGGAAGCAAGTCGTGAGGGTTTAAATGTTGTTTGGACAACATCTCGTGGATTGCCAACAATCATTCCAACTCCATTTCATCTATATTTATTAGCCAACTATACTATCAACTACAAGTGTAATTCTTATCTGACTTGTGAGTGTTTTGTTGATTTATTTTTTCATGCTATAATAATAATAAATACGATCAATTGGTTATTCTTTTTTGTGTCATTGCATCTCTATCTATTTGTGTTTTTTTTGTGATAAATTTTATGCCAAATGTTTTATGTGATGTCACAAACTGTTTGACAAAAGTAACAAACCAAATTAGTGTTGATACTAAGAGGGGGGTGAATCAGTATCAAGTACAATTTAAAACCTTTTTCAACTTATACTTAAACCATTCAACTATATCCAATGAGCAATGAACAATAGTATAAGAGTTACACCAATACACCATAATACACCATGCA
>ML777270.1:982924-1018091 GCA_009831015.1 Picea engelmannii
CTTCAATTCTTGGAGTACTCTGATCCTGTAGATAATATTACTCAATGTATTCTCTGAAATTCCTCCAATTTTCACTCCTTGAATCCTCCCCAAAAAGAGGTTATAGAAAGAATGGTAGACTTTATTCAATTATGGTCTATTCATGAGAGTGAACTTGCATAGAATCCCCCATGCTCAATAATTAACATCCGATTTTGAAACTCACACACAAGAAACTGCAGTCCGTATTATTTCCAATGAAATTTGTCCCACTTAATTTGGATTCTCGATGAATAAGTTATGATTTTTTTACCCGATACACCTGTTTATTGACTAGCTTCAGGACTGGTCACAAACCCTATATTCCAAAGAGTGTATCTCCATAATTATAGTGAATCAAGATCTGAAATTTTTACCAGACATACCTTGATATGTCTTCTCAATACCATAGCGATTTCACTATATGAATCGTTCTAGAAAAAAATTTATAGAAAAAATGGTGAGATGACCTGAAAATAACATACCTTAGAACACATCACCAAAAAACTTCATCCTCCCTTGAAATTTGGCCTTATTTACTTCTTCTTTCCTCCGAAATTCAGATTTTATCAAATGAATGTATAATGATGTTTATTTATACCATTTATGTCACTTCCTTTTAACATTAGGGCCGACCTGACACTTTCTTATTTTGTAATTCTTTTCTTTAATTATCTTCAGGGCCTACATGTACTTCCTTCTTCAATTCACTTTGTCATCTTCAAAAATTCATTTCTCCTCAACCATGAGGATCCATGTGATGTGCCACATACCACCAGAAACAAAATGATGTATACTATCCATCCATGGGTGTTGTATCTGGATTTTCATTTTCCTTCATGTCCAAATACCTTCATCATTCTTGTGGTCCAAAACCCATGGCTAGGGTTGACATCAATGACAACAACCAATCTTCCAACAATTAGTACATAAAACCAACTAACAAACACACAAACAAAAACACATCAGTAAAGGGTATTATAGTGGGTGTGAGTATGTCAAAAAAGTGTTTGAAAAAATTCCTATATCGACAATAAACTCGACAACAATACAAGTGGGTTTTATAGTGGAACTTGGTATATCAAAAAATTGTTTGACAAAAGTTTTATGCCAAACAATCCTTAAAATATAACAACAATAAGAAAAAAATTATAACAACAGTAAGGGGGGATATTTCAGTGGTATCAGATCTAGTATTCCTACCAACTTGTGTATTGCATGTCAGTTTGATGATTATGGGGGAAGGAGTACATGTCACATATAGGAGAAGAAGGCATAGAGGAGTTGAAAACATTTTCCAATCAAAATCAAAAGGTGAGGAAGGCATGGGGGACAGATATGGAAAACCAGATGAGAGTGCTAGTCATGTTTTAAATGACTTGAAAAGAGCACATAATGACACGGTAAGGGTACAAAGTAACTTAGAAATGGGACAACAACAAATGGTTGAGCTTCTCACAGAGCTTGCGGAATATACTCAAGGGAACCAAACATTGTGGGTAATGATGGTTTGAGAGGGACTAATGAAAACCATAGTGACAAGGGAAACCATGCTAAAGGGAGTCATATACATGTCCCTACACATAATTACATTAGGTCCACTAGTAGAGTGACTCCTAGACCTCATATGCCTCAATTTTTGGAAGGAAAACAAGTAAGAAATTAGGAGAAACAAGGACACGGAGGATATTTAACAAATTATTTAAGGGAATATTAGACTCTGGGGGAGGAGATCCATGAAGCCATGTTTTTACAGGATTTTTGTACTATCAAGTACATGAATATGCCTATAGATTTCAATAGGGGCCCATAAAGTTGGGAGCTTCGGAGGAAAGTTGGGAAGTTGTCCATTCCTTACTTTGATGGCTCTATCAAATCCATTGCTAGGGAGTGGGTACAGATGTTGGATACTTATTTCCAACTCAAACCCATGATAGATTCAAAGGCCATCAAGTATGCTACCTTGAACTTGGATGGAGATTCCCATGAGTGGTGGTACCATGGGCTAGTCACATTGGGGCATGCATGCATCACATCCTAGTTTGATTTCGCTAAGATACTTATGGAACGATTTTATAGGAGGGATCTAGAGTTGCACTTTAGGGAGTTATCACACCTCATGCATAGTGGGATGAGGAATCTAGGTTCCATTGAATATCAAACACTCTAGGTTCCCATTAAAGGCCTAGAACATGAAAAACATGAAGATGAAGAAAGTTATCAAACATTTGGAGAAGAGCAAGAGCCACCTTATGATTCCATTGAAGAAGAAGGATTTGATGGACCACATCATGTTGAAGAGAAAGTCCATGAAGAACACCCTAATGGAGAGAGAACTCCTCGTGAAGATGAGAAACTGGTAAGCCTTAGATATTCTCAAAATTCTAAATTTAATGATCTTGATTGTTGTGATTTTGAGAAGATTGAATTTGAATAAAAGCCTTCAAGTAATGATGAGTTTGAGAAGGTATTTGATCCTCCATTTAATGGAGATCCGGGAATCCAAGATTCTGTCTCTCCTTCACATGAAGATAAGGGTTTGTAATTTATAACATTTTCCAATTTTTTTATTTCATTGATTCATCTTTTGATGCTTCGAAAAGTGAAGAGTTTTTAGAGAAACCCTAGGATTTAGTCAAATTTTCATTTAATGAAGAACATGATGATCATACGATTGAAAATATTGATGATATTCTACATATTAGGAATCATAAATAGGATATTAGTTGTTTTCATTTTGATGGGGATCCTATTTATGATACCGATGATGATTCTAGCATCAAGATTGCATAATTGTTTCCTTTTGGAACAACCATCATTTTCCAGAAAATATTTATCATCACTTTCAGCCATATTTTTGGAAACATGGCTGATTTTTGGAAACATGAAGAGGATATTTTCATAGATTTGTTTCAACCATATGGGGATGATTTATTACACCCTTCTCATGGCAAGTTCCAACCATATTCTATGGGGTATGATACATATTCTTTGGAGCAGTTGGAGCTATTTTATGAATGTAAAAAATTGTAAACTTTTCAGCCACCACTATGCTCAGATTTTGGTGAACATTCATGTGTCAAATCAACATTAGAGAACTATGATGAGTTTGTGATTAACACATGGTACCAAGTATTTCATGGTAGAAATTTCCAGCCATCGTTTTCTTCATGTTTTCCTCAATGTCACTAGAGATACAACTGGGAATTATGTTTTTGGTGCTAAAATATCTATGGGGAAAAAATGTTTTCAACTTATGGTTTGTTGTGGGAATTTCCAGTCACATATAGAAGGGAAACAAGCCCTAAGTTGGGAAAAATTTATTGTTTCAAGATTTGACTTTAAACCCCATTTCTCATCCATATTTTATTTGAGAAACCATGAATTATTTTTCAGACTTCTTATGATCCCATCACAAGGCTTGAGTTGTGACATTGTACATGAGAGCTAAGGTGGCCATATCTTGAAATATGTGGATCATCCTTAAAATATGCAAGGGTTTCATCATGAATCCATTGCTTAGAGAAATAATGAGCCATCATTGTTATATTCAACCCCCCTTTAAAAATGGATAGGTCAAGCTTGTGGATGCACACCCTACTCTTGGAATCATTTTGTTGCTCTTGCCTGCCCTCATGAGTTGTATTCTATGTTTGGTCATGATTTAATGTATGTATCATCCCCTAATCACTTAATACTTGATATATCCTTGTTTTGGTTCATAGATAAGAACAATTATATAATTTTTGATCTTGATAAGATGCTAGGGTGGCTTCATTGTTTGTAAGATTTTACCTAACATTTCCTTTCTCATGTCAAGTAGAGTAGGATAGTTGTAGGTCATGTTGTGTGTTTCCTTTATGCCTCTTGACTGTGCTTTCTTAATTTCTCATTTTCAATTATTTCTTTAATTTATGCAATTATAATTAGTTCAATATTTTGATTTAGTCCTCTCTCTCTCTCTCTCTCTCTCTCTCTCTCTCTCTCTCTCTCTCTCTCTCTCTATACATATGTGTGTGTGATGAAATAAATATTTTTGTTGCATTTCATTGATATTTTCATATACCAAGGGGATCATATCCCCTTTCCCTTTGTTGCTAATGATTCTATGGTGAGATGTAGAAGGATATTTTAGGTTTGATGCATAGTGTAGGTCTTGGAGTTCCAAATATTTTTAAGGTTCTCATGTGCTCTACGGTGATCACACACACACACACACACACACACACACACACACACAGATATATATATATATATATATATATATATATATAGAGAGAGAGAGAGATGTTAAAATCAAAATGCAAAGAAAATTAAAGAAAGAAAGAAATGACCAAGAAAAAACCAAAGAAAATCAAAGCATGAGCAATTCCCCCTCACTATGAGACCATTAACCCCAAATTACAAGTCCCATGCAATGAATGCATATCTAAAAAATGAATAAATCAAAGTCAAAAGAAAAAACATGTATAGAAAAATGTTAAAATCAAAATGCAAAGCAAATGAAAGAAAGAAAGAAATGACCAAGAAAAAACCAAAGAAAATAAAAGCATGAGAAATTCCCCCTCACTCTGAGACCATCACCCCCAAATTCCAAGTCCCATACAATGAATGCATATCTAAAAAAGGAACAAATCAAAGTCAAAAGCCAAAAAATGTTAAATGAATAAAGAAAAAGGAAAATAGGGGTTTGGAAAGACATTGTGTCAAGGAAAGTGCAACTCAATGCACAAGTTCTCCCTCATACAAAGGTGTTCATGTGGATGAATATCTTACATAGCCTCACATGACTATGCATAACACTCATGAAGTTAAACCCAGTCCATACCATCTATCATAGCACATGCTCCTTGATGGGTTTCTTCAGAAATACTTCTCCTCCTCGGTACTGGCACATGTAATAGGGGTTAACATTAATCCTCCCAAACCTAAACTTGGAAAATTGTATGAATTCTTTGAGTTATTTTGAATTTTAAATATGATTCTTAATGTGATATACCTAATGGAACTTACATTTGACATGAATCACTTCTTATGCTGTAATGGACTGGTGTACATGCCTATGGATTGATGATTACATTGGGTCACTTGAGATCCTCCTTGGAAAATGTACTTTGCATGGCTATTGACTTGGATTGAGACTTTGTACTGTTACCCCCTCAGGATAGGGGTAACTAAGGATATCATGTCTATAGGCCCAAAGGTAGTAGACATGGAGTGTAGAGAGTGAGATTGACCAACAGAGCCTACAGGGCCCCTCCTATTCATGATTACATCATCATTCATCACCACCAGTAGGGAAACATCCACTACATCGGCTTGGTCCAAGAAGACAACATGTATTGATACATGGGTTAATAAGTTTGGTATCATGGTAAGTTTCATTTTAATACTTGAAGCATTTGAGCATGTTGCAAAGAATCCTTTCTTGATAATGGAACGTTTTCTTGGAAATTATACCTTTTTGCCTAGTTTCCCCCTGGTGAGTGACATGGATTCCTAGTAAGTAGGCCACCCTCGGGAAAAGAGTTTCTACTAGGTGGTCCTTTTAAGGGTCATCGTACCATTTCCACTCATCCTTACCACTTTACAATCTTCTTTCCCTTTTGTCTTATCATATTTTGGGTCTTTTGTGTTCATTGACCCCAAGAAGGGATTGTACCTCATTTCATGGGAAGAAGGGGCTAAAGGCCCAAAGGTGTTGTAGCTGGAAAAAAATAAAATACAATCATTATCCTTCTATATTCTCTCCCTAAGGTCCTGAGAGAAATAAATCGCTTATCCATAAAAAGCAAGGACCTTCTAAACACATAATAAATAAATGTCCCACTTGTTGAGGGAATGCATTTGCGGTGTCTTTTACTTTCCACTGCATATGGAACTCAATGTGTTCCTATCTTCAAGTGGCATTGCAGTGCTCTTTAATTTACATTACACATAGCACTCAATATTTGGACCTTAATAATTAAATGGAAAGGGCTTGGAAAAAGGTTGCATTGCAAACGAAGGTGCACCACACCCTCTATAAAGGCACCCATAAATGAGACAATACAAAGCCTTGTATGTCAAGAACCCCATGCCTATAAGTATTTCCCCAAATCCACCTCACAATCAATACATGCATTAGATAGGTTCCTCTTGGGAAACATCCCTGGACTTAGGGATTGGCCTACCCAATAGGGCACCATGACACCCCTCCCATACCTAAATTGGGAAAAACTTACAAGGTCTTTGAGCATTTGTTTAGTTTGAAAGGGGGGGTTTGATGCACATGTTTGGGTGGTTATTTTATTAGATATGGCTTACTTGGAATAATACTTGTGACTTGTGAGCCCTTGGAGGGTGTACTTGCTTGTTTTTGTAGGACTTTTCCCACATGATGGATGCTAGACCCAACCATATCTTGGGCATCATTTGATGAGGAGCGTTGCACCTTGATGATGTAGGATGTTTCCTTTGGAGGCATCTTGGCATGGATAGAGGATGAGACTCTACCCTTTTCCACTCAAATGTTGGCCTTTGGAGGACTAGACATCACCTTCCTCCCCCATGATGTCACCTAGGGGATAGTGTTTGATAGATTCACTTGGTGGATTGATGGAGGAGGAACTAGCATGGACCTTGGCCCGTGGGAGAAATACATATGGCCTTTGGAGGCCCAACATTCCACATTTCCAGCCTTGACATCACATCCTAGAGATCAACATCAACCTAAAGGGGCATGATGTCACCCTTCTAGGGATATATTTTTATTTTTTAAATTAAAGGAATGATTTGAGCGGGTCGACCCTCTTTTATTTTTACATTGACAATTTAAGTGGAAAAATAGGTCAAGAATGGATCACATAAATACACCTCTTTGAAATTTAATTTTATCATCACAACTTTCTCACACGAGTGAGAGACTAAGTCTCATTTTTTTTCTCTATTGGCGTTATAGGCTCTTTTTACTCATGCACTATCTTTTGGAGGACATGTGTGGACGTGTGTTTGTTGATTTTTGGATGAAGTTTCTGCAATTAAGGTTTAATCTTGTGACATATTGGTGAATTAATTAAATTTATGCAATTTCATTTCACGTCATTGAATGTTTATGATAAAATTTGCTTGTTCATATAGAATATCTTTGCTTGGTAAAACCCTAAGAGAGGAGCATAAGTGCTTCCTCCTCTCACAACGTTAAATTCATCCATAATTTGTGAAAGAAATTCGACCTAGAATTAATCTCCTAAAGCCATATAGTGCTATCACTTTAGGAGTTTGATTCTAGACTCTTGATTATAATTTACTTCAAGGACTTAAGAAGGGAGAACATATTGCTAGAGCCCAAAAGTGCTTTCACTCTAGCAATCCTTCTCTTTAAGGCTTGGAATATAAGGCCCTAATGTGCTAGCACCTTAGATCTCAAACCATACCTCTTAGATCTTGCTACTATCATTCTCCAAACATATTGTATTGATGTTGTAAAAGACTCCATAGCCCTAAGGAACTAATATTATGATCTCTCTTGTCATGAAAGTGGTCAACAAACTCTCAATTTTCATTCTCTCAAGCTTTTACCAACTATAACCTGAGCTAACTTACTAGTTTACTTGTTGTTGTTACAAAATTTTGTTACAACCATACTAACATACACTAACTTGTTGCATACATTGCTCTAATAGTGGCTCAACATACCCAGAAATTGCATCTAATGATTGGACAATGAACTCTACTGAGTAAATGCTAAATTTTCATGATAAATTGTTGCAATTTTGAAGTGTAATTTTTGTTGTTGTTATAATTTATGTATTGTTGTTGTACCTCTATTAACTGCTGCAATTTTACATCAACCACAACATATTTTATTGTCTAGTGTCCTTAAGAGGTTTTACTTGCATACTTGTACTTGGAAATCTTCATATACATGCTATAAGTGTTCTTGTTCTGGGAAGGTACTCAAATCATCTCACTACCTCTTATTTCCATGACCTAGACTTTGAATTAGGTGATCAAGAGAGGGGGCGATAGCCTTGGCTATCAAACTTGCTACTTTGATCCCTTGAGGTCACCAAAGAAGCCTCCCTTGTGGTGGACCTCCTCCATCTTTGAAATGAGGGGATTTATTACGAAGGTTGTAGTGGTAGGATTTCCTATAGTTACACAACATTTGGTGATCTTGTGTTGGGCTTTGCACAACTACAAATCCTGCGATAACATGTTATTTGGAAGACATTGAGGGGATACTTGCACACTTTATGGAGGATGTCCCACCTACTGTTGAGAGGTCCTTCCACTTATTTGAAGGAAATTTCACCCTTGTTGAGACATCCTAGCACATTTTTGGAGATGAAATGGCACTTTTGGAGGGGATGTTCAACATTTTCATGATGATTTGGCACTTTTGATGAGACATCACACCTTTTGGGAAATAATATGTCACTTGAGAATGAAACGTTGCACCTCTTGGAGGGAACATTTGACATTTTGAGCCCCTACACACCACTTTGGAGTGAGTCATCCATTCTTGGAGATCACATATGCCACATGTGTGGCCTTTATCATGCATTTATGGGGGACGATTTGGAATTAGAGCACTTTTACTTTAATTTGGGATCATCCTTGGGGGTCTTGTTGATCTCTCCACTCATGTATCATGTATTATTTATGTATTATGGCCTTATCTTTAGGGTTTGTAAATAGATAAAGACATATTTTATTTTCTTAGGGATTTTCTAGGAAAATAATGTTATTTTAAAGAGAAAGTGTTATATCTCTCTTATAAATAAGAAAAACACTTTTGATTTTGTATCATAGTTGGAACTTGTGGAGAACAACTACTTGTATACTTTTCTTCTTGTATATTTTCTATGGATGGATAACTAGAGTGACTTCTTGAGAAGATGTATTGTGGATTTATTTTCAACTTTCATGGATGCATTGGCTATGATTTTATGTATGAAATAAGTTCTTGATTAAGTGGTCTCACTTAATCTTTTTGGATTTTGTTTATATATGATTTTAAGTGTAGTTGTACTTCTCTAGTGGTGGTAGTGCGCTCTCTTGGTGTCTTGCTTGAACAAGTCCCTTATTTAAAACCCTTGGAAGATTAATAGTGGAGTATCTTCCCTTGAATCATATTGAAATTTGTAAGGCACTAGGTGGATCTTCTAGGGTTTGTAGTGGACAACTCTATATATCACCCTAGATCTACTTACATCCTCTCAAGGGAGTCTTTAGTTGACCCCATATGCCCCCCAAAAACAGTAGGCACTAGTCTTCTCCTATTTAGTCAATCTAAAATTTAAAACTTCAATTTTTGTCCACGTTTTAGGTAAATCCAGGGTTTGGTTAGCTTACATTTAATTTTCAGCTATAAAAAACCCTAGACATCTCGGGTTTTATTGCATATTTTTGACCTAAATTTTTAGTGTTTTCTTGCATGTTTTTTGACCTAAAATCATCTCTCTTGGAAAATAATCATAATTGGTTTGTATAACAACAATATTAGGCCTAGACGTCTTGGTTTTATTGGATTTTATATGCTCTTAAATTTTCAGAATTAATAAGTTACTTAAACCCTAGTTTTATCCATTGTTTTAACCGTAACTTTTACTTGTTTATAATCTATTAAAGGGGTTGAATTGTATAGTTGTTATAAATTGTTTTATGTTGCAATTTACTTATCTTTTATACAAGTTTTATAAGAGCCATAAGAAATTTTCAGATTTGTAGTGGGGATCATTTTGCATTGGATAATAACTTGACAAACCCACTTAAATTGGCCTTAAAGCACATAAAACCCAAATCTAGAATTTATCTTGAACAACCACCTAATCCGTAACTTGCTAAGTATACCTATTCAATGGTAAACTGGGTAGCTACATAGGAGGCCTTAGTCTTGATTGTATCTTGCCTTAGGGGTCTTTGAAGCTACTAGGGAAACCTCCCTTGTGTTGGATTTATCCTTCATTGAAATGAGGGAAGTTGTTTCCTAGGTGAAAGTGGTAACACTTCCAATGTTTCACTAATTTTGTACCTTGTGAAAGCTTTGCACTAGGGTGAAAGATTGTGTTGTAACACCTCCCAAATATATTCAAGTAAGCTTGTAGTGGGATTCAAAATCTTCCAACCATGCCTCAAGCAAATGAGGTTTTCCTCTATTTATAGGCTTCCACCCTTTGTACATTGCAAACTAGAGTTTAGTATATTCAAGTTCTAGAGAGTTGAAATAATAGATTAATCCATGAAACATGTCCTCCTACCTAGGGTGCACCACTCTAGGCCTTCTCTTAGGTGGTTTAGGGCCACTTTAACCCTATCATACCTCTTGGATTCTCTGCTAACCCTAGTGCAACTCCTCTTCAGTGAATTTTATGTTCCATTTGATATTCCTTTAGCTCCCAGTTCCAAATTTGATCTAGGACTTATTTTACCTTTGTAGAGATTCACTTGCCACTTGTCATCTTTCTATTTCTTTAGAGTATGCATTTATTCTTTGTTTAAGGGATTAGACCATGTCGGTGACACAACTTGGCATCTCCTCATGCAAAGGGGTCTCCTCCAAAATTCAAATATGCAGAGCATGCCTTGAACAAAGTGTAATCCCTCGAATACCTTAAAGGTGAAACATGTCTCTAAATATGTGAAATACATTTCGAATAATGTGTAATGCTTCCAAGGGACATCCTTTGACAATAAAAATGATTTATAGTGCCACGTGACACCATTTCAAGTAAGGCATTGCTCCTTTAGCTCATTTCCTTCAAACAATCCATGCTCCATGTTTCCTCCATGATAGACTGTTTTCTCCTTTTGCCTCTCTCCCTTTCACATGTCATGTTTTTTATCTGCAATATTTGGTGTTAATTTTCTAGGGTTTGATTCTTTCTCACATATTCCATCCACACAGTCCAAATGGAGTCTAATGGTGTAATGTGCCTCTATAAAAATCCTCCATCAAACCAAACATACTCCCTCTACTCTTTTGTTCTTCCTCTGATGGGGAGTGGTGTTTAGACAAGATATAACAAGGTGCATAACCTCCAATTATCTTCCCCACAACCTTTAACTATTGAGAATTATGGATCAAACATGAACTTCCACATAACTCGGATAGGAACTTATAGGTTTAGTGTGAATGTGTGGGAATAGTTCAATATATTTTCAACAAGTGACTCTATTTTTGAAAAGTCATTCTATTTTGTAATTCAATTTAGTAAAAAAAAGTGAAAAGTCTTATATTTAGTTGTTAAGTCTAAAAAAAGTGTATATCATGCATGCATGTCTTAGACTAGGATTAAACTAAAAAATAGATTAGGGTTTTGATCTCAACTAAAAGTATAAATACATGTCAAGATAGAAGTTTTCACATACTTTTGAACACTTGAGAAGGTTGAGCGATCGAGAGAGAAAGAGCAGGGATTTAGGCAGAAGCTAATCTAGGTAGAAGGAAGTTCCATACATGTTGTACAATTCTATACAATCATATGGAAGTTCGTACAATTATACAGATAAGTCTGTACGTTCGTAAGAATAGATTGTACAACCATATAGTAGGCCATACTTTGTCAATAGGTTGTTCCTCTTAGTTCAATTTCATTTTTGTAACGATGCAGTTGCTTGGTTTTGGCAACTTGTGAAGATTTCCTTGTAAGGTTTTCAAAGGAATGAAAAGATTATTTTAAAGAATAATTACTTGTGTATGTGTGAAATCTTTTTATGCTTCCACTAATTAATTTCCGGCTATTGTGTGATTAATTATAAGGTCCAAAATCTAATTTCAACAATTTATTTTATAATTGAGATCATAAGGACATTAGTCATTTAGGCTTGGATTTTTTACATGGCATAAGATAAATAATATAAGATAAACGTATTAATGTCTGACAAATGACCACTGATAGAGGTCTATGGGACTATTAGGTACAATGATGTTTATACGAAGTGGGAGTGTTAAAATGACTTGTATATAAAAGAAAGAAGCAGGAAGAAATTAGAATAGAAGTCTATTCTAAAACCTAGAGAACCAACTCTAAATATGGAGGGGAGTTCGAGGAGAAAGATGTACAAGGTGAGTAGATATAAAATATATGGAACTACTGGAATAAGGCTACCTTGGTCCACTAGACCATCTCTCCTAACATCCAAGGTCGAATGGATAAAACTCGAAACAAATGTTTGTTCGGAAGAAGAATTGGAAGAGGAGCTGAAATGAATGTTGTTCTATTGTTTGGAAGGAAGAACTTATCATTGTGGTATAGAAGATATCAACTGGTGATTGGTATGTCTACTAATATAAGATCTAGTCTGGTGACACTGCATTGGTCTTTGATTGATATTCTTAGAAATTTGCAGTAGTAAATCAATTGTATGGAAGAAGGGTTAGTAGTTAGATGGTTCCAAAACCAATTTTCAGATTTGGGAGTTTTTAGAGTAGATATCACAGATGGGATTAGCTAGCCTCATATTTGAGGAAAAATTGATGCTTCTTCGAATTTATTATCATGGAAGGTGGGGGTTACACTCTTAATAGAATAGAATGATCTCTGGGATATTATCATGGACATTGTGACACTGCCTACAGATCCATGATAGTTGAAAGATCACAACAAAAGGGAAGTGAAGGCCAAGTAGATGATATTGGATGCTATCAAGGATCATTTGATCCCTCATATATATGAGAAGAAGACAAAAAAGGAGATGTTTGATTCCCTGGTTAGTCTCTACCAGAGAGAACATAAACATGAAAATGATATTGCAAAACAAACTGATATCCATAGAGATGACTAGATCAGACACAATCACTGGTTACATTATGAAGGTCACATAGATTTTTGATCAACTTGTAGTAGTAGGGGAGAAGTTTGTATATGCAGAGCTAGTGATCATGGCACTGAATGGATTCCTATCTTCATGGGAACCATTTGTCAAAGGTATTTGTGCTTGAGAGAAACTTCCTAAATTTGAGAGGCTTTGGGATGATTGTATCTAGAAGGAGACATGGATGGAGTCAAAGGGAAACAAGAAGAGAGTTTATGATAACCTATCTCTATTTGATCAGTCAAATAAGGGAAGAGATAAAGGACCCAACAAGGGTAATGGAAAGAGTGAGGAGTCAACCTTACAACTAGGAAAGGACTTGAGTAAAATCAAGAGCTTCATATGGCATACCCATGGTCATTATGGATCACAATGTCCAAAGAAGAAGAAGGGTAAAGGGAAGAAGCAACAAAAGTAGTTAGAAACCTCTATAGAAACTCAGATGAAGGAGTTTAGTGTTAATTTCAAGAAGGATTTCGCTATGATATCTTTGCTTTCTACTGACACAATTTTGAGGGATGTCTGGTTTGTGGATAGTGGATCACCTTGACATATAACAATAGAAAGAAATTTATTTTCTAGTTTGAAGCAGAACTCAAGAGTATAGGTTGAGCTTGGTGATGATTCCAAGTACCCAGTAGTAGGAGTTGGTACTATTTCCTTCCATCTTGAGTTAGGCAATACTTTATATTTCGATGATGTTTTATTTGTTCCAAGTCTTGGGAATAATTTTCTCTCAATTTCTATCATGGAGGATAAGAGGTTTGCAGTTGAGTTCGAGAAATAGCGATTCCTCGCTAGATTGAATGAATATAGCCTATACACAACTCAATTAATAAGGTTTAGAGAAGATAATTTGTACAAGTTGTAGGGAAAACCTATTTGAGCCTTGGGGCATGACAATGACATCTTGTGTGAATTATGGCACAAGAGGATGGGGCACCTATATCACAAGGAAATTACTATTCCAAGGGAGATAGTAATAGGAGTTTTGGAGTTCAATATTGAGAAACATGGTGTATGGAGAGGGTGCATGCTTAGCAAGCATGCCAAGGTTGCTTTCCCAAGTGAAAGCATAGGTCCAAGGGGATTCTAGACCTAGTACATTTAGATGTTTGTGGACCGATGTCAGTAACATCAATAACATGATGCATGTATTATGTTTCCTTTATTGATGATTTGTATTGCAAGACTTGGATCTACTTCCTAATGACCAAGGATGACATCTTTAGTAGGTTTTAGGAGTCAAAGCTCTAGTTGAAAATTAGACAGGGAAGAAGATCAAAGTCTTGAGATAAAAAAATGGGGGAGAGTATACCTCCAAGGATTTCAAGGGGTTTTGCAAGGAGGCATGAATCAAGAAGGAGTTGGCTAGGGTTTTGTGGATGAGTCTATTTCTTGAGTAAGTGATCTTACTTAATCTTTATGGATTTTGTTTATGAATGGTTCTAAGTGTAGTTGTTCTTCTCTAGTGCTCATGGTGCAATCTCTTTCTATTTTCTTAAACAAGTCCCTTATTCAAATATTTTGGAAGATTAATAATGGGGTATCTTCCCCTAAAATTATCTTAGAGCTTGTAAGGTACCAGGTGGATTTGCTAGGGTTTGTAGTGGACAACCCTAACTATCACCTAGGTGGATTTGCTAGGGTTTGTAGTGGACAACCCTAACTATCACCTTAGTTTCACTTACACCTCAAAAGTGATTAGTTGACCTTATATGCCAAAAAAATAAGTAAAAAATAGTCTCTTCTCATCATGTCAACCATAAAATCAAAATTCCAAATTTTTTGCTTTAGTTTTAGGGTAAATCTAGGGTTTTTCAGCTTGCATTTAATTTTCATCCATAAAAAACACGAGATGTCTACATTTTTTTTCATTTGTTTGACCTAAAATCGTTCTTATTTGAAAATCATCCTAGATAGTTTATATTGCAGTATTCTTAGGGATAGATGAGTTGATAATATTGGCTGTTATATGCTCCTAAATTTCCATAAATTAGCAAGTTACATAAACCCTAGTTGTATTCTTTGTTTTAGTTCTAAAAATCACTTGCTTATAATCTGCTTAAGTGGCTGAAACCTATTGTTTTTATAAATTTCTTACTATTGTAATTTATCTATCTTTTATGCAAGTTTTATGGCAGCCTTACGTAATTTTCAGATCTGGACTGTTTTGGGATAATGTTGCATTGGATGATCATTTGATAAACCCTTTAAAACAACCCTAAAGTGAACAAATCTTAAATATGGAATTTACTTTGAGTAACCACCTAATCCATAACTTATTTATATATTAAATTGGTGGTAAATTGGGTAGTTACATAGGTGACCTTGGATTTGACTTGTCTTTCCTTAGGAACCTTGGGTGCTACTAGGGAAGCATCCCTTGTGTTGGACTTGTCCTTCACTAATACAAGGGAAGTAGTTGTTTAGGTGACAATGAAAACACTTTCATATTCTACTTGTGTTTGTACCTTGTGAAGGATTTGCACTAAGGTGAAATATTTTGTGATAACACAATCTATATCCATGTACTAATATAGTAGAGGACCAAGTTGGTTCCCTCCAACATGAAGGGTTTATTTGTGGGTTATAGTGAGATTAATGTGCATCAAATGAACACAAAAGTAGGTCAATGGGGCTAGAGGATACATCCAGTTTGATTACAATGTGGGAGTGCAAAAGAAGCTCCCATATAAGAAAAGAGGAAAATTGAAAGTATAGTCTAGGTAAATATCTGACTAGGCTAAGCCCTAGGTCTAGATAAAACCAAAACTAAAGTGTATATAACAATATCATAAGTGTGGTGATAGAAAGTGAGAGTGTGTTTATTATTTGGGTTGGTTTTCAATGATGTCAACCCTTGAAGAAAGCCTGGTAGTGAATTTTGGTAGCATAAAGGTTTGGGTAATGGACCCAAGTTTGGTTGATGTATAATGGTATGAGTTTTAATATTTTTGAATGTAATACTATTTTAGATGGATAGTACATGACATTCCATTTCCGTTGGTATGTGGAACACCACATAACTCCTCACGGTTAGAAAGTTATGACCATGTGAAGTTGGAGAACCCTCATGAGTCATCTAGAAGCCCCAAAAGGTCAAAGTAGTCAAAGTGGTTGCAAAGAAGAAATTATTTAAATAATAAAGTGAAGTGATGAGTTTACTATAAGTCAAATTGGATACAAAATAAATTATTTAAATAATAAATTGAATGGAGAAATTACTAAGTGGACAAGTGGTTAGAAGTGGGTTGGCCCTAAAATAAGGAAAGTGGTTTAAGATGGTTAAAAGGTAACCCCTTGAGGAAGATACATAAAAGTATAAATAAGAGGCAATGGTCTCTCATTTTAATTACAATTGAGCATATTGAATATATATAAGTAACTAAGGTAATCAAAGGATATCTAAGACAAATTCCAGAGGGAAGGTGAAGTAAAGAAGGTCGGAATTCAAGGAAGGATAAATTATTTTGATGATGTTTTCTAAGGTATGTTATTTACAGGTCATCTCACCATTTTCGCAATAAATTTTTTTATAGAATGATTCAGATCGTGAAATATGGAGGCCGTTGAGGAAACATATCCAAGTAGCTATGATAAAAATTTCATCTTGTGGGTCGTTTTATTTTTGGAGTTACACTCCGTGGAAAATAGGGTTTGTGGCTAGTCCTGAAACTAGTCTAAAACATGTGTTTCGGGTAAAAACGTCATAACTTCTTCATAACATATCCAAATTAAGTAATACCAAATGTATTGGTTAGATTAAAGTCTTTAGTATTTTTTTTTACCATTTTAAGATCTATACAACAAATATTTCATGCAAGGAATGCTCTATAACCTCACTCTCTAGAATAAGATAAAATTCAACAAGGTATGCCATTTTTTCTATAACTCATTTTATGAGAGGTTACAAGAAGTGAAACCTGAAGGAATTTCATAAAAGAAACTGAAGAACATTGTGTATTATTTTCGTATCTTTATTCATTACAGGTACATAGTTATGATTATTTCAACTTAGGGTTGTTGACTAATCCAAAATTAGTCATGTGAGACTAAAGTAAAGTTTGATGAAAATGATAGTCTCTTGTTGTTAAAGTTAAAGAAGGTTTGAAAGTATGTGATCATATAAACCAGGTCTATTATATATTTACAAATCATATTTGGATGATAAAATTGATGAGAGCTTTGGGTTAAGGTACATGTTGGGTACATGGTTGAGACAAGTAGTTGATGAGTTGGCACATACATGAGGTTTATAGTTGATGATGTTGGTACATATTGATGAGTCATAGTTTATGTGTATTTGATGCATTATTGGTACATATTTGGTGTATGGTTGATGCACTCGTTGATGGTACAGGTTGAGGTACAGGTTGGTGCATGGTTGATGCACTTGTTTATGGTACATGTTGTTTTTTACAAATTTGCAGCAGTATATCTCAGAGTGATAGTGTGACAATGGTTCCATCATTATACTTCTATGTCAGGGTGGTTGGACGGGGCAATGACAGGTGGTTGTAGCCACATTCTGGTTGTATCTAGAGAACATAGGGGGTTGTATCCTCCTTCTGGTTGTATCCATAGAATTGGGGAGTTGGAGCTTCCCTCAGGTTGTAGCCTGAGAAACTAGGGGGTTGGAGCCTCCTTCTAGTTGTAGCTGGAAAAAAATGGAAGTTGGTGCTTCCAATGAATGTAATTCTTGAATACATATAAGAAAAAACATTATGTGGTTTTATCCCGCTTTGGGCTTCCACGTAAAAACACTGGTGTATTGTGTATGTGTATGATTGATCATTTGTTCATTGTTTATTTACTCTACAACTATTGGATGATAATGCTACATTGATATAACACTTTCATTTTATGGTTAAAAATGATTAAATTGCTATATTGTTGATTCAACCCCCCATCCCCCCCCCCACCCCCTCAATAATACAACAATTGGTATCAAAGCAGTTTCCTTCAGGAAACAATTTAACCATTGGAAGGAGATCATGGATTATTCTCAGAATGGAGTACCATTGTTTAATGGTCAGAATGGTTTAAAGTATGAGATATGGAGTGGAAGGACAAAATTATTTATACAGGAACATGGATATTATATTTGGCTATCATTCGTTACAGGATATGATAGTTCAAAAAGGGAAAAGACTGCAACCAAGAAGGAATTGAAGAAGAATAACAAAATAGCAATGGATTTCATCTAGGAAGGATTACTTAATATTGTAAGAGAAAAGGTTGGTAAATGTTCATCAACCAAAGAAATTTGGGATAAGTTACATGATATATATTCTTCACCCATCGCAGATTCAGAAAATGCCAAAGAATATGCAGGTACATATCAAGAAGAAATATGTTCACCATGTTAAACAGATTCATAAGATGAAGAGTACATATGCAACATAGGTATGTTGTTTTGATTTAATTGTGAAAAACACAGACATCTTGAAATAGAATTCCATGAAGGAAATGAGACAAAAAAACTAATTGAAAGAGAAGACAATTATGAAGAAGAATTGATCAATGCTTTAGATGAACTAAGAAAAGAAAGATAAGAAAACAAGTCACTCAAGAAATAATTGATGAAACAAAAGGAAAGTGGTCACATTTTTTTAAGAAGCCCAATAGGTCATCAAGAACTTAAGAACTCAACTAGAAGAATCCAGAAAGATTGAAGAAAATCTTAAATATCAAAAGCATTATTTGGAAGCCAACATAGCAACACATAAGGAAGAAGCAGAAATGAGAGAAAATATATTGACATATCATCTTAAGGAAAGAACTAACGATCTAAACCATCTTGAGGCAGAATTTGGTCAATAAGAGAAATGACTTGAAGAAGAAATAATCACATTAAAAATCCAACTTGAAGAAGTGAAAAGAATAGAAGAAGTCATGAAGTCTCAAATAATGAAGAAAGAAGAAGAGGTTGAGAAGCTTGAAGAAGAAGTTGTCATATTGAGAAGTAAACTCGTCAAGCTCAACAAGAACATTGAAGAGACATAAACATCCACATCAGTTATAGAGAATGAAGAGAAGCACTCTAGGTTTCTAGAAAAGAAGAATGAAGAAAATAGAAAGAGTTATGCAGAAGTACTCAAAGGAAGGAATCATGATCAACTAGAATCTAAGAAAACTATTAAAGATACATCTTCAACAAGACCATCCATGTTCAAGCCACAAAGAAGCTTCAATCATGATAATGATCAGTCAAGGCATAAATTCGGAAGGACTACACCACAAAGAAGGTAATTCACTCCCAGGTATGCAAATTTCTTTTATGGTCATTGTTTTTATTGTACTAATTTTGGACATAAGGTTGCAGATTGCAGGGATTATAAAAATGTTCAAGCAAGAAATGCCTATGTGGCTTGACATAACATTAAATGTTACAAATTTCATAACTATGGACACATAGCTAGTGATTGTAGAAGAATGATCGATATTTCCATGAAAGAGAACATTGATATCAGATATAAGAAAGTATGGATAAGAAAACATGAAGAACAAGTGAACAAAGACAATGTCCCAGAGATCACAAGATTGGCAATAAAACGAGATGAAGAAAATTCTACAAAGAAAAAGAAAGATGTCATATATATAAAGGTTTGGAAAATAACTGAAAGAAAATAAGGATAGATAAATAAGGAACAAGTTCAAGAGAATGTACTTTCAGGCATTGTAGTGAAAGATGAATCCACAGATAGAAAGAAAGAAGTTAGAGCTCAGAGAGATGATGAATCTACCAATGAAGATAATGATGAATAAACATCAAAGCAGGAATTTTTCTAAGCCATCCAACTTAGAGACTCTCATGTAACATGAATATTAGATGAGTGGAGTCTATTTGATAGTTGTGACAAGGTAAAGAACCATCCTTAGAGAAACTTGCAGAGTTTGAGTAGACAGATCCAGAGTAGTCAGTTAGCAGAAGTACAGTTTGATAGTTGTAGTAGTGAATACTTCATGATAGTATAGTAATAAATGGGTCATCATTATGGACAGTTGTGCAGTAGAGTCTTGCACAGTATGGAAAGAGATGGATTTGTAAGAATACTTAGTAGTTTTGGACAGATATATGAAAATGGACGAGAGAATGGATTCATAGATTGGTTCAGAGAGTGGTTCAGAGACAAAGGAACATTATGGATGTTAATTACACATGAAATGGCTCAAACAATGTTAATGGATTCCAAATTGACAGATATTTTTTGGACACATGCAGTTCTTACAAAAATTCACATTCAAAACATAGTAATGCTCAGAAACAACAATGACAAAACTCCATGCGAGCTATGGAAAGGAAGACCGGAAAATGTGAAGCACTTCATAATATTTGGAAGCAAATGCTACATCAAAAGAGAAGATGGAAGAATGGGAAAGTTTGAATCTCGTGTGGAAAAAGGAGTACTTCTTCGTTACTCAAGTACAAGGAAATCATACAAGTGTTACAATCTAAGATTGAACAAATTTGTGGAAAGAATCAATGTAACAATTGATGAAACGGGTGGACGAGAATCAAAGGAAGAAGAAAATGAATCAGTGGAACAACTTTACGAAGAAGAAGAAAAAGATGAAGAAGAAGTAGAAGAGGAAGATGAAGAAGATCAGATAGAAGTAGAAGGGTAAGTTCAACAAGTTCCTCCAAAAACACCTAGAAAACAAGTACAAAAGAATCATCCTTCAGATCAGATTATAGGAAACAAGCATGCAAGAGTTGAGACTAGAAGAATAATCCATTCACCAGAACAAATACACCTAGAAAATTTTATCTATGATTGAACCAAGCAATTTTGAAGAGGCCAACAAGGATGAATTCTGGAATAAGGCCATGGATGAAGAATTGGATCAAATAGAGAAGAATGACACCTAGGAATTGGTTCCAAGACCAAAGAATAAGAATGTGATTGGCACAAAGTGTGTTTTCAAAAATAAATTGAATGAAGATGGACATGTTACAAGGAACAAAGCTAGATTGGTATGTAAATGATACACACAGGTTGACGGAATTGAATTTGAAGAGACATTTGCCCCAGTTTCCAAAATGGAAGCAATCCAATTTCTTTTAGCTTATGCATGCTCCAAGAATATTAAAGTGTATCAGATGGACGTGAAATCAACTTTTCTGAATGGGGAACTTGAAGAAGAAGTATACATCGAACAACCTGAAGGATTTTAGTTGTCAGAGAACGCATATTATGTGTGTAAATTGAAGAAGGCCTTGTATGGTCTAAAACAGGCTCCTAGAGCATGGTAGTCTAGACTGGTTAAATATCTACAATATGCAGGGTTTAGAAAAGTAAGTGCAAACAACAACATCTACATCAAGCTAACTCAAGATAATATTTTATTATTTGAAGTTTATGTTGATGATATTATTTTTGGAAGTAATGATGACATGTTAAGCCAGAAATTTGCAAAGGATATGTAGAATGAATTTGAAATGTCATTACTTGGAGAACTATTCTTCTTTCTGGGTCTTCAAATACGTCAAAGCAACCAAGGAATTTTCATTTATCAAACTAAGTATATCAAAAAAATGCTAAAGAGGTTTGGAATGGAAGATTGCAAACCAATTACCACTCCTACGAAAACCAGTTGCAAGTTGAGCAAAGATGATGATTCAAAGTCTACATACCAGAGGAAATACAGGTCAATGATTGGTAGCTTACTATATGTGACAACATCCAGACCATATGTAATGCAGGCAGTTGGACATGTGGCATGATTTCAAGCAGCACCAAAGGAATCACATGAATTAGAAGTGAAGAGGATTTTCAGATATCTCAAAGGAACATAAGAGTTTGGATTATGGTATCCAAAAGGAAAGGATATATCACTTATTTCCTACACGGATGCAGATTGGGAAGGCTTCATTGATGACTGACGAAGCACCAGTGGATCAACGTTCTGCTTGGGTGATTGTTTAATATCTTGGCTAAGCAATAAAAAATCATTAATATCTTTATATACAACCGAAGTAGAGTATATTGCAGCAGTAGGACGTTGTACTCAGGTTCTATGGATGAAACAAACTTTGACAGATATACAGGTTGAGTATGATGAGCCCATTCCAATCTATTGTGATAATACAAGTTCCATCGGTATCTCAAAGAACTCGGTGATGCAAGACGAAGCACATTCCAATAAAGTATCACTTTCTACGGGAACACATTGCAGAGAAGAACATCAGAGTTCAATATGTGGGCACAAAAGAACAAGTGACAGACATATTTACAAAATCGCTTCCAAGGGAAGCCTTTGAGTATCTTCACCAGAGACTCAGAGTAATTTCTACTCCAAAATGAATGTTTTTGAATGATTATCTTATATGCCTTAGATTTACATGAGGAATCACCATAAAGAGGGCAGTTCAGGTTGGGAGATTAGTTTCAAGAAGAGTTCAGTTAGGGGGAACAACCCCAGATGGAAAGATACATTTTCCATTGATAACAAAGGGGGGGAGATTTATCATATGCAAAGGTAAATTCTTGGAGAAAGAGCACATAGGCATGGTTCCAAGGGGAGCGATGGTCACATGGGGAGCATGAGTGATATGACTTCAGTATTGTATCATATTATTTCCATCAATGCCAAAGGGGGGGATTGATGATTATTTGGGTTGGTTTTCATTGATGTCAACCCTTGAAGAAATTTTGGTAGAGAATTCTGGTAGCATAAAGGTTTGGGTAATGGACCCAAGTTTGTTTGATGTATAATGGTATGAGTTTTAATATATTTGAAGGTAAAACTATTCTATATGGATATTACATGCCATGCCATTTCGGGTGGTATGTGGAACGTCACATAACTCCACACGGTTAGAGATTTATGGCCATGTGAAGTTGGAGAACCCTCATGAGTCATCTAGAAGACCCAAAAGGTCAAAGTAGTCAAAGTGGTTGCAAAGAAAAAATTATTTAAAATAGACTATTTTAGATGGATAGTACATGACATTCCATTTCCGGTGGTATGTGGAATGTCACATAATTCCTCACGGTTAGAGACTTATGGCCATGTGAAGTTGGATAACCATCATGAGTCATCTAGAAGCCCCAAAAGGTCAAAGTAGTCAAAGTGGTTGCAAAGAAGAAATTATTTAAATAATAAAGTGAAGTGATGAATGTACTATAAGTCAAAGTGTATACAAAAGAAATTGTTTAAATAATAAATTCAATGGATAAATTACTAAGTGTACAATTGGTTAGAAGTGGGTTAGCCCTAAAATAAGGAAAGTGGTTTAAGATGGCTAAAAGGTAACCCCTTGAGGAAGCTACATAAAAGTATAAATAAGAGGCAAGGATCTCTCATTTTAATTACACTTGAGAATATTGAATATCTATAAGTGGCTGAGGTAACCAAAGGATATCTAAGGTGAATGTTAGAGGGAAGGTGAAGTAAAGAAGGCAAAAATTCAAGGAAGGATAAATTCTTTTGATGATGCTTTCTAAGGTATGTTATTTACAGGTCATCTCACCATTTTTGCAATAACCTTTTTTCTAGAATGATTAAGACCACAAAATCTGGAGGTTGTTGAGGAAACATATCCAAGTAGATGTGATAAAAATTTGAGCTTGTGATTTGTTGTATTTTTGGAGTTACACTCTGTGGAAAATAGGGTTTGTGGCTAGTCTTGAAACTATTCTAAAACAAGTGTTTCGGGTAAAAACGTCATAAATTATTCATAACATATCCAAATTCAGTAAGACCAAATGTATTGGTTAGATTACAGTCTTTAGTATTCTTTGTACCATTTTCAGATCCATACAACAAATATTCTGTGTGGGGCACGCTTTACAAGATCACTCTCTAGAATAAGCCATAATTCAACAAGGTATGCCATCATTGCTATAACTCCTTTTCTGAGAGGTTCCAAGAAGTGAAACCTAGAAGAATTCCATAAAATAAACTGAAGAACATTGTGTACTAGTTTTAGATCTTTATTCATTACAAGTACTTAGTTATGATTATTTCAAGTTAGGGTTGTTGACTAATCCAAAATTAGTCATATGAGACTAAAGTAAAATTTGATGAAAATGCTAGTCTCTTGTTGTTAAAGTTAATGAAGGTTTGCAGGTATGTGATCATATATACCAGGTCTATTACAGAGTTATAAATTAGATTTGGATGATGAAATTGATGAGGGATTTTGGTTGAGGTACATGTTGGGTACATGGTTGAGACAAGTAGTTGACGAGTTGGCACATACATGAGGTGTATAGTTGATGATGTTGGTACATCTTGATGAGTCATAGTTTATGTGTATTTGATGCATGATTGGTACATATTTGGTGCATGGTTGATGCACTCGTTGATGGTATAGGTTTAGGTACAGGTTGGTGCATGGTGGATGCACTTGTTTATGGTACAGGCTGATTACAGGTTGTTTATGGTACAGGTTGATTACATGTTGTTTGGTGCAGGTTGATTGGTACAGGTTTACAACAGTATATCTCACAGTCATAGTGTGACAGTGGTTCCATCATTCTACTTCTACATCAGGGCGGTTGGATGGGAAAAGGACAGGTGGTTGTAACCACCTTTTGGTTGTAGTCAAAGAACATAGGGGGTTGTAGCCTCCTTCTGCTTGTAGCCAGAGAATTGGGGAGTTGGAGCTTGCCTCAGGTTGTAGCCTGAGAAACTAGGGGGTTGGAGCCTCCTTCCAGTTGCAGCTAGAAAACAAAGAAAGTTGGTGCTTCCAATGAATGTAATTCTTAAAGACATATAAGAAAAAGCATTATGTGGTTTTCTCCCTGTTTGGGTTTCAACGTAAAAACACTGGTGTATTGTGTATGTGTATGATTACTCATTTGTTCATTGTTTATTTACTTTGCAACTGTTGGATGATAATGCTACATTGATATAACACTTTCATTTTATGGTTGAAAAGGATTAAATTTCTCTATTACTGATTCACCCACCCCTCTCAGTAATCCAACATAGTGTCCATGGTAGGAGTTGGACAAGTCAATACTATCCAAGAGAGAAGTAACTAAGGATTAAACCAAAGAGGTCAATGTCTCCTAGATATGATGATCAATGGCAAGGGGGGTGATGGGGGTTGCACTGGCTCACTTTCGGAGTACTTGAGTGCTGGAGGAGGATCCATATGTATGAACCTGGGGGGATTTAGGAGTGAGGAAGCTCCATTCTCCCAACATCTAAGGCCAAAGAAAAGAAGCTCTGAATTGATCTCTAACTACTCTGTTGGGGTTGGGAGGAAATCCAACGAGTGTAAGGTGCCTAGTTCTGAATTTGATTGGAGATGAAACCTCTGTCTTTATGACAATGTGTGGTCAAATGGATGGTACTACACCTTCGGACCAATATCAAAATATCAGTTGATCTCTGAAGGGGGGAGGCTAAGGGGAGACCTGAAGTCTCACCACTCTAAGATTTGAAGTACTCTGGAACTCAAACTGTCATTTGTTTCTCCAAATTGATGGAAAGGCCTGGAAATATGTAGTGATCCTCCTTGTCTGCCTCGGGTGGGGGGGGGTGTAAGAGTTGGGATCTGTGACTGAGAATATTCCTAATAAAAATATCTAGGCACATTTAATCCTGATATCGAAAGAAAGTAGAGAGGGATTCTCTTGAGTCCCTGTAGAGGCAACATTAATGTTGAGGGGATACTTGCACACTTTATGGAGAATGTCCCACCTACTGTTGAGAGTTCGTTCCACTTATTTAGAGGATATTGAACCCTTGTCGAGACATCCTAGCACATTTTTGGAGATGACACAAAACTTTTGGAGCGAATGTTCCACATTTTCATGATTATTTGGCACCTTTGATGATATGTTACACCTTTTGGGACATCATAGGTCACTTGAGGATGAAACGTTGCACCTCTTGGAGGGAACATTTGACATTTTGATCCCCTACACACCACTTTGGAGTGAGTCATCCACCCTTGGAGATCATATATGCCACACGTGTGGCATTTATCATTCATTTATGAGGGATGATTTGGAATTAAAGGAATTTTAATTGATGTTGGGAGCATCATTGGGGGTCTTGTTGACCTCTCCACTCATGTATCATGGATTATTTATGTATTATGGCCTTATACTTAATCTTGTTGGATTTTGTTTATATATGATTTTAAGTGTAGTTGTATTTCTCTAGTAGTGGTAGTGCACTCTCTTGGTGTCTTTCTTGAATAAGTCCCTTCTTTAAAACCTTTGGAAGGTTACTAGTGGAGCATCTTCCGATGAATCATCTTGAATTTTGTAAGGCACTAGGTGTATCCTCTAGGGTTTGTAGTGGACAACGCTAGATATCACCCTAGATATGTTTACATCCTATCAAGGGAGTCTTTAGTTGACCCCATATTCCCGAAAATAAGGAGTAGACACTAGTCTTATCCTATTTAGTCATTTTAAAATTCAAAACTTCAATTTTTACCTACATTTTAGGGTAAATCCAGGGTTTGGTTAGCTTACATTTAATTTTCAGCTATAAAAAACCCTAGACGTCTAAGGTTTTTTGCATATTTTTTACCTAAAATTTTAGTGTTTTCTTGCATGTTTTTCAAGCTAAAATCATCTCTCTTTGAAAATCTTCATAGCTGGTTTGTATAAAAACAATCTTAGGGCTAGACATCTTGGTTTTATTGGCTTTTATATGCTCTTAAATTTTAAAAATTAATAAGTTACTTAAACCCTAGTTTATCCATTGTTTTAGCCCTAACTTTTACTTGTTTATAATCAATTAAAGGGGTTGAATTGTATAGTTGTTATAAATTGTTTTATGATGCAATTTACTTATCTTTTATACAATTTTTATAACATCCATAAGTAATTTTCAGATTTTTAGTGGCGATCATTTTGCATTGGATAATAACTTGACAAATCCCCTTAAATTGGCCTTAAATCACATCAAACCCAAATCTAGAATTTATCTTGAACAACCACCTAATATGTAACTTGCTAAGTATACCTAGTCGGTGGTAAATTGGGTAGCTACACAGGAGACATTAATCTTGATTGTGTCTTGCCTTAGGAGTCTTTGAAGCTACTAGGGAAGCCTCCCTTGTGTTGGATTTATCCTTCACTTAAATGAAGGAAGTTGTTGCCTAAGTGACAGTGGTAACACTTTCAATGTTTCACTCATTTGGTACCTTGTGAAGGCTTTGCACTAGGGTGCAAGATTGTGTGATATTAACTCCCAAATATATTCAAGGTTGGAGTGGAACTCAAAATCTTCCAACCATGCCTCAAGCAAATGAAGTTTTCCTCTATTTATAGGCTTCCACCCTTTGTACAATGCAAACAAGAGTTTAGTATATTCAAGGTTAGAAATAATAATTTAATGCATTGTACATTGTTTCATTTGGTCGTAAGGTTTTATGATTGATTCTATTGATAGAAAAGTTTTTCTAAAGGTTTTATGATTGATTCTATTGATATTGATAGAAAAGTTTTTCTAAAGTTTTTCTAATACATTTTATACATTTAAGGATGATTGATCTCTATCGGAAAAGTGGAATTAAAGTGGTTTTAGACAAATCCTTTGCTTAAAAAAAATCGTAGTCAAAAGTAGCATCGTTAAAAATAAGACTTTAACATTGATGTAAGAACCATTGCTAAAAAGGGGTTTTAACAACGGTTCAAAACCAATTCTAAAGATACATTTAAGGGCAATACAAAAGCACCATTAAAAATATCATCGTTAAAAAGAAGACTTAAACATTGATGTAAGAACCATTGCTTAAAAAAGGTTTTAACAACGGTTCAAAACGTATTTTAAAGATACATTTAAGGGAAATACAAAAGCACCATTAAAAATATCATTGGGGGCAATTTTGCACAAATGTTTTTCAAGGTGATTTTGAACCTTTTGAAGAAAAAAACTATTAACAACCACAAAATGCTCCTAATTTTGCACAAATGTTTTTTAATGGTTTAAAGGTGATTTTTAACCTTTTGAAAAAAAAACTAATAACAACCATAAAATGATTGTCACTAAAATTACTTTCAAAATTAACAATTTTGAAACAAAACAATTTACATTATTTGGTTGCAATGAAAAATGGGTAAGAGAACGCTTGGACATCAAAAAAGACAAAAAAACGTGTTTCATCTGGTGGTAGGTTTAGTATTTGGATCCTTGTGCCAATGATTCCATCTCAATGATTGTTGTGAGCCACTGAATTTTGTAGACCCATGTGATCATTAAGGTCTTTAAGGTCTTTTGAGTTGAAAGCTTTTTCTAGGGGTGGTTGTGAGAATAAAGAGAAAGTGCACTATATATTTTAGTGGATGGTAGATGAAAAATGGGTAAGAGAACGCTTGGACATCAAAAAAGACAAAAATGTGTTTCATCTCGTGGTAGGTTTAGTATTTGGATCCTTGGGCCAATGATTACAACTCAATGATTGTTGTGAGCAATTGAATTTTGTAGACCCATGTGATCATTAAGGTCTTTTGAGTTGAAAGCTTTTTCTACGGGTGGTTGTGAGAATAAAGAGAAAGGGCACTATATATTTTAGTGGTAGATGTATAGGAGTGGTCTCCTATGTGGTGTATACTTTGACATTTAATAAATATCATACTTATAATGTCGAAATGTCGAATATTTATGCACTAAATATCATACATAATGCATATGCAATAAATATCATACATAATGCATATGCAATAAATATCAAGATAGGATGCAAAGATTTTGTTTCGAATTTTCATGTAATAGGTTGGGTGGGTAAGTAAGGATCATGACATTTTCAAGGGTATGAGCATTTGTGTAGATGATTCCAAATGGAAAATATGTCGAATAGTTATGCACTAAATATTATACATAATGCATGTGCACTAAATATCATACATGCAAAGATATACATATCGAGATAGGATGCAAAGATTTTGTTTCGAATTTTCATGTGATAGGTTGGGCAGGTAAGTAAGGATCATGACATTTTCAAGGGTATGAGAATTTCGGTAGATGATTTCAAATGGAAAATCTGTAAAATCGTTAAAAATGTTAAGGTCAAGGTTGAAGTTACAAAGATTTTATATCAAAGGATTCATGGCTAAGTATTGGAACCAAGAATATATGTGCTTGGTGGGATGGGTGTGTTGTAAGTGTTCTTCAAATGCATAAATACATATGAAATGCCATTTTTAGATATGAAAATGATTATAAGAAATGAAATCATATAAATTTATGTGAAATTTCATTTTCATATGTGTGTGCGAGAGATTTGGATTGATTCTTGAGTACATATTTTAGAAAACTTTGAGATGATTGGCGTAGTACATACTTTCACAATATGGAAATACCACAAATTTGAAAAACAAGTGGTCAAATTAGGTTTGCTCTCATGTACCAATAAATAGATGTGGTTAGGTTATCACGATAATTGGGTTTGATCGTAAGGAAATGAACAGATGTGGTTATAAGTATGGTAAAGTGTCTTTTTATAAGTGTACTTTTGATGATTCTTGGAAAATCACATCACCTAAAACAATTACACTCTTTAAAATGACTCACTAGTGGTTCCTAATTTTGTAGATTTCTACTCTTTCCAACTGATTTTGGGTCTTGGTTCATTTACATGTTTTCTTACGCTTGAGGAAGACAAGCTCTTAGACAATCAAAAGTAGTTTTAGGTCTTATACCAAGACCAAAATGTAGTTTCGACCTATATAATATTTCCATGAAAGCCAATATCTCACATATCATAGTGTGGTTACAACAATGAGGTCGTGTGATTTCAAGTAACATCTATCATTAATTGCATACATGAAACTTAATACTACTCTCAATTTTAATTTAACTTCTTGTCGAGGAAATTGTCGATAGTTTTCTTCTTAACTCAATATAAACACGATTATTATATTTCTAAATAATTTTTGCTCATTGTAATGTCATTTTTATCAAAGCATAAGACTAGAAGGCCCTGGGCTCATTTTTGTGATTTCCTGTAAAATTATATGAAAGTTAGATTTACATTTCTCCTTTTTTTTGTAAGCTAGCCATTGTTTGTATTTTTTTCAAGGATACAATGCCCACGAAAAACCTCGAGGTACTTCCCCTCATTTCAAGGATGGTACCCAGGGTAAACCTAGATTCTTTAGGGCACAAAGCCATAAAAAATGGGGACTCAAAGTCATTAAAACAATATGCTCATAATGATTTCAACATGTCAATTATGGGAATAGAACTTGGGCATGGAGGATAACACTCCAACCCACAACCACTTGGGATAGAGCCAGTTGACTAGCCATTGTTTGTATTAATATGTCACAAAAAAAATTACAATCAACCTTTCTAGTGGATTGCTACCTTAGAAACTAGGTCCACTACATGTCAAAAAAATTGATGGTTTTGCTTCAATATATGCCCGATGATAAAACATAATAACTGAGAGTATATGTCTATGCCTTCCTATGATACTAAAGAAAAAAGAGAGAATTGCATAATGCAGTATTGAAGGGACTCTTGCACCCTCTTTTCCTTTATGCCTATAGAAACATTAAGAGTTAATCCAGTAATCCATGTCCTTGAGCTTGCCCTGATTGTTGGTCCATTTGGATGTCATTGTATTCATTCAAAAATATGTGGTTTGATGGTATCCATTCACAATTTAGAGCCTATCCATTCTCTTCCTCGTTGCTATTATGATTCTCTGCATAGCTATGCATAGTAATCTCAATATTGAAATTTTTTCTACAGAGGGTGTCAAATTTTCTTTCCATTACAAGTAAGTTGTGCATGATGTCCTAGTATTGGATTCCTCTCTCCTCTAATACCTAATAAATAAAGGTTTTATTGAGCCAATACAACTCTATCAACTTGAAAATATTAGTATCATGTGTTCTAGTCTAGGATCAGGAATGGAACCATCAAAATCTGCTTCTACATGTTCTTTAGATCATTTTTGGCATTTGTTGTAGATGGTTGTTTCTATTTTTTCCATATTCTCTTGTTTGATAGTTGAGAATCGATTGTAGAAATCCTCCACTACCCTCATAACGTATGTTTCGGTCTAATTCATTCCCAGGTGGGTTTGGGTGTGTTGAAGGTGCTTTCCAGATGTTGTGTTTCTGTTTACAAACTATCCCTTATTTCTTTAAGGGACAATAGCTTTATTTCCATACTACATGGTTGAAGGCTTGGCCCTATTAGGGGAATCAGGTGGCCACCCAACATGGAGAGGAATTTTCAACCAAGTCTAGGGTATTCCAAATCAACCCCCCATTATATCTTCAGGCTCAATAAAATGCTTTTCACTAAGATAGAGATGAATTGCAGAGATTGAAAACCAATTTTAAAGACTGATGTAGGTTAGGGATAAAGCATCAAGGTACTCTTAGAGACTAAATAAATGGGGTTGAGAAAACCAAAAGTAGAAGTTAGCATAGACCCAAGTAGGAACAAACCAAAAGAACTAGGCTCTGGAAGAAACATAGTTGAAATTTGGACAATTGAGGCAAGGAGGATGTGCAGCGCTAAAGATAGCAAATATAACAAAGTAATTGGATGCCTCCACCATTCAAACTTATTGTTTTCCAATTTATAATCAAATTTCCCTTAATCTAATGACAATAAACAATGCCAATCAGATAAATAAAAGACAACTAGAGACATAGTTCCAGGGGAAAGCTTGAGATACTTATCGACCAAATCCATATGCCAGTTGAGTGTGTTATGCCTTGAACCAAAGCCATTGCCTTCGTTTTGTTCTCGATGTCTCTCTCCAACCAAAACACTGTGAATCCTATAATTGGGCTTGGGTTTAAACTTTTTCATTCCCATATTATCCATGATTATAGGGGGTCTCATTGACCTAAGCCCATAATGGAGAAAACTATTATTCATATGGAATTTGTTGGAATGAGGACTTCCCATTCATCCACCGCCATGAGGGATCATTACCTACCTTGTCCATTGCCATGAGGAATCACTACCCACCTTGTCCACCATCACTTAGGGAGATTCCAGGAATGTGGGAAATATTCAGGAGGCACCCCTCACCTTGACACTTGGGAAGCATGCACAAACACACCATCTAGGTGGGATATACATTTCTCTTTATTTGTGAAAAGAAATATCATTTTTTATTTTGTTAAATTAAATTTAAAATAAATATTAATATAGATTCATTATAATGGAAGATTTACTAAGTATTGAGAAGGATTGAAAATGATTCATATATAAACGTTTTAATATCAAATAAATGAGATTAAAATAAATTTATGTAGAAACTTTTTGATGTTAAAAAAAATTATTTAAAATCTATTTATGTTAAATATATTTATGTCAATTGTGTTTTCAATTAAATATTTAATAATACTTTTCTTAAAATTCGATAAAGGTAACGCTACCGTCATTTTGAATACCTCTGACTATGGATCCAAACTTTATGACCTTATATATTCTTCCTCCTACAAACCTCTTGCTAAAGCCTCTTTGAATACCATAACTAGCCTCATCACTAAAGCCATTAAAGCTTCCTCCTTGGACTTGAACATTCAAAACATCTTATTCCTCATAACCCTAAAACCCTGAGGATCTATGGCCAACCTAAAATTCACCAAAAATACATCCCCCTTAGACCTATAGTAAGTGCTATAGGTGCTCCTTCTCATGCCCTTGCCCGCTTTCTTGATGACAAACTTAAGTCCTTCATTGGAAAAAACTTCCTTCTCCATTAAAGATTCATCTTGATTTCTTTACTTTGATGGTTACAATACTATCGATCAAAGCATATGTGCAATGAATAAACTCCTATAGCCATATCTTCAATCTAGAATACCTCTATTCAGGGATAACCCAAATGAAAGAGAATGAATTTCTAATTTTGTTATATGAAATAAGTGTTTTCACGAAGTTCAATTAGCAATTTGATACATAGTATCTAAATCCTGGACTAATTCCTCTTTCTCAACATCTTTTCAAGATGCTTGTAATTTTGAGCTTCATGTTACTGATCTGGAGATACATGTTAGAGATAAAGGCATTCCCATGATATTGAATAGGATGATAGCTCCTTATTATGGATATGTATGATCAGAACTTGTGATCATGTCACACATCACAATATACTAGGCCAATTTCTAGGGTTTTTCTTGGCATAATGACTTGGATAAGTAAGTAATTTGGTTTAATTTGATATGTTTTCTCATTATACAATGTGATAATTTATATCTCGTTGCATGTTACTTTTTTCTAGTGAAACCCTAGGAAGAATACATAAGGTTTTATTTCCTTCTACACCCTTTTTTTCCAAGTATTGGTTAAAGCATTAATAAACCTAGTCTCTTGCTCGATGATCCAGGAGGATCTAGAACGCTAAAAAACTGATAGTCTCAAATGCTGATGAAAATGACTCCAGAGTTGGATGAGATATTTTCAATGCAATTTGCACAGGATCAAATGAACTTCGTATAAGAAAGATACAACCTTCTGAATTTTTGGTCAAATAGGGAAAAAGGGGGTGACACATGGCATCGCTAGAAGGATGACACGTGGTAATATGAAAGGATGACACCTGACAGTATGAAAGGTTGATAGGTGACAATATGGATGACATGTGGCATGTATGGTGGTGACAGGGAAGGTACGGTGGTGACATGGAATGTTGATAGGGAAGGTGACTATGCAAGCTACATGGTGGTGATGTGGACCAATCAGATGTTGCCACATGGCATCCTCTGATTAGCCAATGTTGGCTTAAAGGAATCCAAAATTTTGTTAGGTCGAAAAGAATGGAATCTGCGACCTCGACAAAAATGTTCCAATGGACTAATCGTTGGACCACCGATTGTAATTGAAATGCCAAGGATAATTATTCTATATAAAGTTTATGTTGTAACAAATTCCAAAGGGGGGTGAGGTCTGAGGGTTCGAACCTACAACCTCTGCCCATATATGTGCCAACAACCAACCATCCCAACCATTATGCCATACGATCTGTCAGTGAGTTCAAATGATGAAATCTTATTAAATCACTTTTTAAATGCCAAACCAAATATTAAATGGGGTTGGGTGGGTTTGAGCTGCCGACCCCCACTATATAAATGCCAATACTTCACCAATGTGCAAAGAAGAGTTCAAATGACAAAGTCTTGGGCCACATTTATTTTATATGGATTTTTGTGTTATGTAAAATCTCCTATGTATTAAATTTTTCAAGGTGTGATTTAGTGCATAGAAAACCCATGAAAGTTTTTATGAAAGGGGTTTTCATTTATGTACTTTTGGCAAAGGAAAGTTTTATGTGGTGAGGTTTTGTGGTGAGAGCTTCATGAGAGCATTTTTGTAAAGGATTTTGGAGAAGTGTGTCGAGTCACCATTAACTCGGAGCAAGTTAATTTGATGATGTTGTATATTGTGTTATTGGGCAATTTTGAGAAACATATGGAGTGTTAATAGTCAAAAGAATCATTTTTTCGAGGCAGTGTCGATTTTGACAGTTACACTCGTGTTTTAGCAGAAGATCAGAATTTCATAAGTGGGACTTGTATTTAATCATTTTTGAGCATCAATAAATTGGAATCTCGTTAGAAGAGGACCCGTAGACGTAGCCCAATATGGGTGAACTATGTTATCAACTTGTGTAAAGTGCCTTGATTTTTTCTATTAATATTTCTCTCAAGTTCAACATTGTTTTTTTCCACAAGTTATTTAACAGTTAATTCTTTGGATAAGTAAGCGTATTCACATGATATTTTCAAATATTCAAAGATGGTCAAAATTCCCAAATCTGGTTGGATGTTAATGTATTCTTAAGAATAATTTGACATCTAAGGATTTTTGGATCAAGTGGTATTAGAGTTGGTTTTATAGGTATTTTCAAGTGAATGCTTTTGAGGTCCAAAATCAAGCTTGGTGAAGGATCATTTGAAGAGTACAATCCTGAGATTGGTTCGAGGCATGCATTTCAAAAGAAAGAAATGGATTCAACAAAAGATGAGGATTCTTCTAATCCAAATCATTTCGGTACTAAAGAGGCATTTTATACCGCGTTCATCACAATGAAGGTCATCGTGGAAGAAATGTACAAGGATCGAAAGAAGGCCAAGGGAGAAAGTACATCAGTAAAAACTGAAGAAGTCAAATAAGAAGGAGAAGGCGAAGAACCTCTAGAGCTTCCTTCACCCTCACCATCATCACCATCTTGTTCCAATGAAAGTGAACATTCTTCTCACAAGAGGAAAAAGCGTTCTAAGAAGTCTTCTCATTCTCATGATTTTCCTTTGTTGGATCATGTTGTCGTTGATGCCAATGGTTTGTCATTGATGCCAATGGTTTGATTACTTGGGAGATTGTTGGATCATATGTCATTGATGTAAATGGTTTGGTTTGATTGATGTCATTGGTTGATGTCAAGTAATTGATT